>JAXIUT010033319.1:0-14323 GCA_035586675.1 Eurytoma californica | reverse complement strand
AGTGCGCCACCCCGACTTTACCGATCGTGCCGTTCAGACACCTTAAAGACATCCTTAAGACAAGTTCCAGACATCTTGGCAGACGCACTGGCACATACCAGGTGGTGCGCACACGGCGCGCACACGGCGCAGCGCATGGGACGGAACATATTGTAGAAAGGCTCCTGCGAGGGAGGAAAAAGGTCGAGGATACTGGTGTAGTGCTGATGTACTGCCGTCAGCCGTGTGCGGTGCTTGATCTGGTCACTGGTGTGGTACTGTGGTGTGGTCGCCGCCTCGCCGCGCGACGACGCCGAACGGCCGAGGCGAAAGTGTCGCTATAGAGAATGAGTGAGAGCCTGCGAGGAAGAGGGAGAGGGAGTTAGAGCGAAAGCGAGTGCCGTGTCTGGAGCGTGTTTTCCCGGCGCGAAGGGATCGCGTCGAGTTAGGGTCCCTCAGCTACGATTCTACGAATCTACGAAGTAGTAAGCGACGCGTCGACGCGTCCGCCGCGTCGTTCGAGCGCGTCTCGTAAGTCGCGATAATCTTGCACGTACCTAGCTACCTGGGGCTTGCACAGTCCTTTTCGTAGCTGCTGAATGCGCAGAGCCGCCGAGGGCGCCGAGGCTAGTTCACCTCGAACTTGCTGTGAGGCTGTCATCTGGTTTAGATGAATCCAGCGGTGGTGCATTCCCAAGTTCAAGAGGAAGCGAGAGCTCCACTGCTTTTATAACCTGCAAGTGGAGGCCATCGAATCGAGGCTCGCTGTCCTCACGCATTCTCTACACATACTTATCATGTCACTGGATTTTTGACGAGAAGATTTATTTGTAAGCACTCTGATGCTCCTCCTTTTTTCGCCTTTTTCACAAATCACTTCTGAGTCCTGATCTTTCGCAAGGCTACCTACTTGCATCCATCCCTTTACTGTTTTTTTTTTTCAATACAGCACCTGTCAATGTTTTTCTAATAATGATTTAGCTAGAAACGTTTTCTGCACCTCTTTTTTCTTAATAAGTCTCTTCCTTTTTTTACAGGTTTAGGTATAGTAAAAATAAATTTACTATGAAAATGTGGTCCACGCAAACAAATAATACTTCTAACAAAGATCAAAACAATCAGAATAGTCAAAACAATATTCGAACTTTGGGTATGACGTCTGCCATTAGTATGGCAGAGCCAAAACCTAGTGATATAGGTAGAACAAATGAATTAAAAGAAGCACTTAAGCCATTTAATGTTTTTGAATCAGAGGAAGAACTGAATCATAGAATGGAAATACTAAGGTAAAATAAAAAAAGTAAACTCATAAAATATCTTTAAATCTCTCGACAAATTCATTCATATTTATTTTGTTTCAGTAAACTAAATGCATTAGTAAAGCAATGGATTCGAGATACGAGTATAGCAAGAAATATGCCTCCAAATGTTGCAGATCAAGTTGGAGGAAAAATATATACATTTGGATCATATAGGTTAGGTGTGCACCATAAAGGTGCTGATATTGATGCACTTTGTGTTGTACCTCGTCATATTAATCGGAGTGATTATTTTACATCATTTTTTGAGTTACTGAAAACACAGGCTGAAGTAACTGAATTAAGGGTAAATTTAAAAAATTTTTTTTTACTGTAATGCAGTCAAAAATTATTGTATGTAAAAATTAATAATTTTATATTTTGCAGGCTGTTGAAGAAGCATTTGTACCTGTTATTAAAATGAATTTTGATGGCATAGAAATAGATATGCTTTTTGCTAAATTAGCATTAAAGGAAGTTCCAGATTCTATGGATCTTCGAGACGATATGCTGCTGAAAAATCTAGATCAAAAATGTGTTAGGAGTTTAAATGGTTGTAGAGTAACAGATGAAATTTTGCGCTTGGTACCTAACATTGAAAATTTTAGATTAGCATTGAGAGCTATAAAGTTATGGGCAAAAAGTGAGTTTTTATTTATTTTTTAAGTGTGATGTTAATTAATTTTTTAAAGATACTGTATTTTCTATTTTCATTTTCAGAAAATGGAATCTACAGTAATGTATTAGGTTACTTGGGTGGTGTGTCATGGGCAATGCTTGTTGCTCGAACTTGTCAACTGTATCCAAATGCAGTAGCAGCAACTCTTATAGAAAAATTCTTCTTAGTCTTTTCTCAGTGGAAATGGCCTCAACCTGTTTTATTAAAATCACCTGAAAATGTTAACTTAGGCTTTCCTGTGTGGGATCCACGTGTAAGAAAAATTTATTATATTATATTCATTGCTATAATTTTGGGATTATTTAAATAATTTTTTAATATTAATATTCATTATCTTATAGGTGAATGTGCTAGATAGATATCACTTAATGCCTATCATTACACCAGCATATCCACAACAGAATTCAACATTCAACGTTTCTGTGTCTACTAGAACAATTATGCAAGAGGCTTTTGAAGCAGGTTTATCTGTCACAGAAGAGATTATTATGGGCAAAGCTCGTTGGGAAAAATTATTTGAACCTCCAAATTTCTTTGGAAAATATAGACATTACATTGTTTTATTAGCAAGTAGTGTAACTGCTGAAGATCAACTGGAGTGGTGTGGATTAGTGGAGGCAAAAATGCGACATTTGATAGGTAGGAATTTAAATATGCATCAACTTCATTAGTTATGAAAATAAATAATTAATAATTATTTAATCTATTTTATTAAATTTTAGGCACTCTTGAAAGGAATCCGCACATTACTTTAGCACATATTAATCCCGAATCATTTACTCCAAAGGATATAGAACCAGGCAGACACACTTCTATGTGGTTTATTGGCTTGACCTTTAAAAAAGGCGAGAACTTAAACGTTGATCTAACTTATGACATCAAATCTTTTGTTGAATCAAGTAAGTGCAGTTTGTAGAATGAAATATTGTTTAATTCATAATGTTTTTCAAATTGGTATAAATATAATTAACAATGTTATTATGTACGTTTCAGCGGAAAGGCATGCAGACCAAATCAAATTATTTAAAAATGGCATGACCATTGAAGCAAGACATGTAAAAAAGAAGGATTTATCAATTTATCTGGATCCAAATATTTTAAAAAAAGAAAAAAAGGTATAAAATTTAAATTACACTTATGTTTGTGACTGTATGTCAATAATTACATGACTTGAAATATTTATCTAAAATATTTATATCAGCAGATTTCAAGCGGAAGTCAACGAAATGGTAATGTCAGCGGTAACGGTGGAGTTTCGCCACGCAGCCAAAGCGATCAGGCACTCAGGAAGAGAAAGTCAGATCAGAGCCTTGATAATAATGATAAGAAACGAAAAGTTCAGGAAAGTGAGCAGCAACAAAAACAACCATCATCGGTACAAGAGGTACTTACAAAATCTTTATACAAGTCGGAAGTTAATTTAAAAAAATAAGTGGAAGGTAACCTCATTTTTTGGCATATCGAATTATTTTTGTTCAATTATAACTGATGTGTGAGATTCAAAAAGTATATTTTTAAAAGGAGATGAAACCTAATATTATTAGAAGATATTTTCCATGAGAAAATAATATACTTATTTATAAAGAGACTACCAAAGAGTATAAGATATATTAGGTTTTGAGAAATTAAATCTACTAATTATTTGTACGTTTTTTTTAAAAGCAGATACTGGTGTTTTCTTTGTACTGAAACACCTAAATTTATTTAATTTAATATTTAAACTGTTAATTCACCTATTAATGAAATGATTTAATACAACTATTAGTTGATTTTTAAATAAATTTTAACATTCTCATACTTATTTTTCATTATTAAAGTATTTCCGATTTTTCGGTGTTAATTTTTGAGCGTTTAAATATGTATGAAATAATGTTAAAAATTTGGAGACTCTTAAAAGAAGCTTAGTATCTATATTAAAACGAGGCTTAATGTTAAAACAGTTAGTATAACTTTTGCTTTTTGTAGGAGGTTGCAACAGCGGCGACTCCGACAAGGACAAGTGGGAAAGCTCCGACGACGGCGGTGGCCCAAGAGGTGTGCACCTGACCTGGACTACGAGCGGACAAAGTATATGTTGGCGCCGCGACTCGCCGACCCGTGTCGACGGCGCTTCAGAGTCACTTGAAACGTAAAGACTTCTCGCACCACCATCCACTGCCCACTGTGTAAGTTCGTCACTACTAAAAAAAAGCGAAAAAGCAGAAAAAAAACACGATAATTGCAGCGAAAAAAGTGCAAATTAAAACTGAAAGAAAGTTGTGGAAGGAATTAACGAGGGAGTAAGAAGAAATAATGGAACCATAAAAAGCAGTACTGTCATTGCTACCGCTGTCGCCGCCAAGGGAGAGGAACTGCGATTGCTCGAGCGTGCGTTTATCTTTAAAACGTAGATTTTTCCATTCTCCTTTTGCCAGTGTCGATGGTATGTGCACTGTGAAGCTTTTGAATCCAAGTTTAATATCTACTTCGTTTTGAAATTCTTTGCGTACTTCTTATACTATCAGAGAATCGAATCTCCTATTCTGTTTGAGAAAAATTTACGTATTAACGTAATCCATGGTTTGATTATTGTGTGTAATAAACAATTCATTTTTTATCACGATTTCCCCTATTACTCTTTCATTTTTATTTTTCATTTATTGAGAATTGATTGTTAATGTAATAAGTGTAAATATAAACTTCATTGTAAACAATTGAATTTTTAATTTTTCAAACATTCGATTATATTATATCGCGTTATCCTAAAAGATTCCTGAATTCTTCTCAAGCATAAAAAATAAAAAACATTTCTATGATACTATTAATATTTATATTTAAGAAGGTCAAGGCCTCAAATTCTCACTTTTTGCAATTTTTATTTCTTGCACCTTTGGTTTTCCTTGACTTAAATTAATGAAAGTTTATTGATATTAAAAACTGCTCATGTAGTTCAATTCTAGAAAGTACACAAGAAAAAAGAAAAAAAATGTGATAACTGATAATCGAAAGACGCCCATCGATCCTGGCAAAATAAGGGTGCGTTTCGTTTATAGATTATACATTCTAATCACATAATATATTATTAATATTACATTACATTTGCAGACGTGAGGGAGAAGGCTATACGTATATGTGAGTGTATATGCGTTGGTGTAAGTGGATACATGTGTACGTTTGTGAGAGCCGAGTGCAAACAAAACTAAGGTATCTATAAGTGGAACACCATTATGAGTAAACGTATTACAATTACGTAGATTTTTTTAACTTGTAATAAGCGATAGGAAATAATGTATGTGTATCAAGGGCATGAAATAAGGCAATAATCCACTGAAGACCCATGATGCAAAAAGTATTTTTTTTTAATACACTGTGCGATAAAATCAGTAAATCATGTCTGTTTTGGGGGAGCGTAATGGTACATTCACGCTCGTAAAACAACTAGGAATTATCGAATTTTGTTCTTGTGCCCTTTATGCGATTGTCGAAGGAAAATTGCAAGTTCTTAAATGCGTTTATAATTTTTTTCTACTGAGTCGATTCTCTGCGGAGTGACAACAGTTTCATCTTAAAGCAATTGCATGAAGGCTGCCGCGAGCGTGTGAGTGTATGTGTGCGTGTGCAGGCATGTACATAGTATTGCAAATTTATTTTCATGCTTTTTTTGTCATCGGGCTGTTTAATGTAATATACTGGACTTTCTGAAGAAAATATCTATTATAAAGATATTATTACATGCAATCTAATCGTTAACACCTTTCTTTAAAAATCTATTAATTGATATATTAATTGATACTTCGTGAAAGACCGTTACATTTGTACTGGGCACTCCCTTAGCACTCAATTTACCTTTACAGCTTTGTAAGTACCATTGTAAATATAAAATAAGAGAACATTTTCTGGGTACCGAATTTAATAGTTTATATATTCTTTTAAAATCCATTAAAAATATTATTAAATTTTATTGTATAAGTATATAATGTAATAAGTATCTTCAAGTTAATTATAAAGCGTTATGATTTCATGATCTATTCTCTGAAATGGCACATAATTAATGTTTTTCTTTAAAAATGATCTAAAATGATAAATTGCAATTAATGCTTTTTCAAAGAACCAATATAAGCTGTAAATATTAGCTTATTTACAAAATTGTGTATCATTGGTTATTCAAAATTAATTTTACTTTTTGTAATTTTATTAAGAGAAAATGAATATTTAATTTTCAAAATATTTTTCATTAATAATTTACGTAAAATCAAGACTAGTTTAGATATAATTGGTAATGTATTTGAATCTTCGCCCCTTTCCACTAGACTTTTTGTACATTTCGTCCTTATTATTTTTTCGGAGTGTCTATTTGCACAAAATTCACGTAAAATACGTGGATTTACGGGGGTATAAGACATAAATTCTACAAAAGTCAACGTATATCCACGTAAATGCAAATACGGCTACAGGGGTACTTGGGTTATTGGTTAAATCCACGTATTTTAAGTGAATTTTGTGCGAATAGACACACCGTTATTTTTACAATAAAAAGATATTGCCAGAAAATGAAGAACTAATAAGTGCTTGCAAATAACGAAAGACTGTATACTTAAAAAGGTCAAAATAAAAGAAAATAATTTCTTTGCATTGCTTCAATTTATTAATTTTACAACAAGCTAAATTTAAAAGCCCCGTGAATATGGCGCCACGGATTAAAAAAAGTTTTTAGTTGGGCAAGTTATCTTTTTTACGCAATCTATGTAAAAAATGAAAAAGCTTTTAGAAAAATATTACATAATTTAAAAATCCATTTCTTAGGAAATTTTGTAAAAAAAAAATAAAATGTAAAAAAAAATGATATATGCAATTGCAGATTTTATTTAAGTTTTTTAATGTAACGTTTATGATTAATAAGTTAATAACATGATTTAAGAAGTAAAAAAAAATGTAAGAAGTATTTGGTACCTTTCGATGTATCAACAACTATTGGAATACCGATTTATTATAAACTGATTGATGAAATAAAAATAAAAAGTGTGTTTGACAGAGAGAGAATGATTATAAATGTGTACATATTGATAATCGATGGTAGTGGTTTTCTTTAGTCGTAAAACAGAAATAAGAAACAATTAAAATATATATTCCATGATAAAAAAAAATTTATTTAAAAAAATTTAAAAAGCAGTATAAAATGTAGTAATGTATGAGACGAACGTACGCACCTGGAACACTGAAAAAAATAGATAAATATACCACAAGAGCGATTAGTATGGAAGGATACTGATAGTATATTATATAGTGCAAGTAAATTTTTTGCGTTTTTCTCTCATTAAGTTGTTTTCTTTGTCGATAATGGGACTTTTTCTCTTACGATTCTGTCACAGTCGGCCAAGAGACCGAGAGCCTTAACGCACAGATTTGTTCTGTGCTATCATATACATATGGAATTATAAATGTATTTAAAATAAATGAATGCATATACAGATACACATAGTATTCTTAATTTCTTTTTATTAATATCTTTTAAAGAAATTTTTTGAATGTTTTATTTTTCTTTTGTTTGTGCGCTAATGATGTGGCCGCATCCTAAACGCCGACTGTACGCTAATGTATCTCTTTATTGAATAAACGAAAATAATAAATATTTTTCTTTTAACACCATTAAAAAGCATTACTTGCTTTATTTACCAATCCATTGATGGTTCTATCATCCCACTGTTAATGTTAAATAGAAAAAGTTGAATACGCAAAAATTGCATATTCCTGCGCCTGCGTAAATGTACTAAGAGTCGCGCAGTCACTGGTGGCAACCAGCAGTGGTTGATGGTTCGCCCGAACGCACGGTTGTTCGAATCTACGAAGCACCGTGCTTTTATTTTTACTTAAACGGTACTAAATTGTACTTGTGCATTAAGACAAATTTATGAAACTGGCGTTATTGACGATAACCAAGATAAAGAATTGAAAGAATTATTCAATATTAAAATTTAAATTATCGCAGTCACGGTGATAAGTAATCAATCGTTGAGCTGTTGTAAGTTTTAAATGCAACATTTGGACTAATTTAAAAGTGGTAAATAGGAAAAATTGCTGAAAATGAGATACAGGCGTATAGCAACCATAGGTACTACTTTAATAAGCATTTTTGTCTCGTTGGCTGCTCTTATGTACTACTTCAACCAAGGTAAATATGGTTTACCTAATAAAATGTATTAAAAAAGAAAAGGGAAGATGCGTGGAACGTAAATTGAAAAAAAGAATCGGGTAACGCTATAAGAAGTATTATAGACCATTTTGAAGATGAAGTGAAAATCAAAGGTAATAAAGATCAGTTAAGTTAAGTGGCATATTCGCTGCTAGAGGCCGACGCGACGTATTATTCTGGAGGAACTGGCAATCTTGAAGGTCGGCATGCTATCAATGAAATTTCATTGCTTAATTAAAGAGCAAAGCAAGATGTTGTAGCACTAGAGTAATTGATAGCTTGCAGATTGTAGATTATAGATATGGGTATGTATATAGAATGTAGAATATAATCAGAGTGAGTTCTTTCCAGACGAGTGCCCAGTCGCGACGTTCCGTTGCCGAAACAGTACTCTTTGCATGCCCCAGCGCCACTGGTGCAACGGACCCAAAGACTGTCCCGAAGGGGAAGACGAAGACAAATCAGAATGCAGTAAGGACGAACTTAGGAAAAAAATTCAAACTACTAGAACTTGTTATTCTTTTGACTAATTTCGTTTGACGCAGCTGATCCTCACGACGACTGGAGCAATTTTAAAAGGTTTCTGAAAAACAGCTCGAATTCA
Source organism: Eurytoma californica (assembly GCA_035586675.1). Lineage (NCBI taxonomy): Eukaryota > Metazoa > Arthropoda > Insecta > Hymenoptera > Eurytomidae > Eurytoma > Eurytoma californica. The sequence continues at coordinate 5,594 of JAXIUT010033319.1, read as the reverse complement.
GAATCAAACGAAGCGGAATGCCATTCAGAACGTCAGTGCTTCTTTACAAGTTATTTACATTGTTCTCGGGTCAATGGTCAGGACATTAGTTCACTAGTTTCTTTCTCCTTTTTTAGAGGAGTCTACAGGTCTGAAACACTGTGAGCGCAGGAGCAAGTGCGAAGTCAGTTGTATCAACATTCAAGGAGAAGAGATTCCTACGTCCTTTTCGCTCAGCCTCAGAAAAATGTAAGCAAAAAGTAAAAGTGCTCATGGGCATTCTCTTGATTTAATGTCAATAAGCTACTTTGCAGGTCTTTTACAAACAGCTCCATTCAGACCTTGAGAAAGAATTATTTTAAGCGCTATTCTAAATTGACCTTTCTGTGAGTGAATTTCAAACTGCTTTTTTCCAAAATAATCGGCGCATGACAATCCTCATTTTTAGATTTTCTCATTTTCAGATATCTCAATGCCAGTGGAATAGAGAGTTTGGAACAAGACGTGTTTGCCGAGCAACGAAACCTTACGTGGCTGTACGTTAAGTCGATCTCTCTATAAGAGTAGTATAAGTAGGCAATATCATCAGCTCAATCATTTTTTAGAAGTTTGCCGCATAACGAAATTGAAGAAATAAGAGCCGGCCATCTCGGTGGCTTAATGTCTTTGGGAACTCTAACTTTGAACGATAACAGAATCCACGCCCTAGACTTGAAGGATCTCGAAAACAGTACAGCTCTTATCGAACTGTAACCAGCATTAACAATCCTCCCATTATTGCCAGAAATATTCGGCCATTATTTCATTAATATATTTTATTTTTTTAGGGATTTAACGAGGAATTTACTAACATCTTCAAATCTATCCCTTCCTTATTTGCCTGCATTGGAACAACTGTAATAATATATCCTTGTTTATTCGAAAATAATAATCCTCCTTTCAGTCTTTTCTTTTATTTATTCAATCGCTGTATACACGTGTATATTTTTAGAGAAATTGGTGAAAATCATTTAGAAATCATTACCGATTATACTTTCGCCAATCTGCCTTCGTTGCGATCACTGTACGATCATTATTTTGGTATATTCTGAAAAAAACGTAATTTTTTAATTAATAAATAACATTATTTTACAGAACATTGGAATCAAATATCATTGAAAGTATATCGTCAGATGCATTCAGATACATGATCCATCTGAAAGATCTGTAAGGGAGAAAAGAGAAGCGATATTATGAATAATTAGAATCAAGTGCATATTATAATAATATTGTCCTTTTAGGAACCTGATGTACAACAAGATAAGGATAATTGCTCCTGACCTCTTCATATCTGTAGGAAATTTATCAAAATTGTTAGTACATTTTTATTTGTTAATCGAAATTCTAGTTTCAATTATCTATGGATTTTACATTAAACCAGCTATGTGACTATTGTAAATCCGGGGACCTTTAGGGATTTAGAAAATTCAAATATTCACATCAGCTGACACATGCGTGACAACACTCTATTTGTCGATCATTAAGGTGCATTAAATGCACTTATTACAATCCTCATAATTTTTCTATTTTTAGGTTGCTTGGGCACAATCCAATTGAACATTTGTCAGCTGCTTCTTTGAAACCCCTCCACTTGAATCTTAAGTCTTTGTAACGTATTTACAGTTTACATTCGGTTATATCATTAATAGAATCTTAAACAATTTCGAAATGTGTAAGAAATAAGCACTTATTTATTTTTTTTTAGGAACGTCGAAGAAATCGAGATTATTAATATCGAAAAAAATTTGTTTGCTAAGCTCGAATTTGCGTAAGTATTGTTAATATATTAAAAAATAAAAATATTGTCATTAATGATCCATTAATTCATAAAATGCTGCATACTACATCGAAAAGAAATTTCAGGTACTTTTCAAAATTTCATTATTGTACTAGTTACGCTCCGAAGGTAAAAAAATGCTGGCCTGTGAGTGATGGTAATAATCCTTTAGTTCTAATCTTTGAAGGGGATGTCGGAATGTATTTTTAGCGCTGTACAAGGTGCGAGAAAAGAATGAAATACCTAAATATTTCTTCAGCAAAGACTTTTCAGAAAATAGTAGATTATGTACCTAGGGAGTAAAAGTAAAGAATGTCTTAGATCGCATGTAATTGTCCATGTAATCGACTTACTCCCGTGGTGCATATACTATTTTTTTGCACGAGGGGCGTAAAATGCGTACCTTGGTTATCGCCCCTAGTGTGTAAAAAAAGTTGTTTATAACAAAAATAGGACTTGAATCGTAAGTTTACCATTGGCTTTCAAATTGCACGGTCGTAATCTACCTACACTGCGAAAAATCGTAATACTTTGTTAATTTTGACATTTTTTATCGAGATTATGACCCAACCCTAACAAGGATACACATTCGAACGAAAATATTTCGCTTCTTCAGATTCTGAAGTCAAAACTCGGGGTGTTAAAAATAAAAAAAAACACAAAGTTCAACAATGATAATGTTGAATTTTATCTGAAAGCTCAATTGTCGTAATCAATAAAGGTTTCGACTGAGGTTCCCTGAAACTTTTGTATATACAATTTTTTGTTAAAAAGCTTTGCTGAAGAAATATTGAACAGCCTGTACTCGATGTATCATGTTAGAGTCCGAGATTCCTTTCTCTGTGATATATGAGAAAAAAAGTAAATGCCAATGCAAAGACCCGTACATTCGTACAATTTGAAAGACAGGACATAACGAAAATTTGAAAGAAGCACGGGCTTTAATTAGTGTTAGAGAATTTAAGGAATTTTCTAGCTTGAATACTTGAAATATTATGGCAAATTGCGGTTCAGACAAGTCGTCCTAATAGTCGTCGAGTCTGTGCACTGGCATTAAAAATCTAATTGGACTCACAATCGATAAACGAAAAAAGGCGTATCGTCGTTGACAAACTTGCTGGGTAAGCCACTACTGAGGACTGCCGTCTGGGGTATATCGTGCGTTACCTGTTTGGGTAATGCGCTCGTTCTGTGGGGCCGATTCACTGCTAAGGATGAGAACCGTGTACTCAGCATAGTCATCCGGAACTTGGCAGGTGAACTTGAGTAAAGTGCAAGTCCAAGCAATCAGAGCAGCAAGCTAAATATAGTCAGATGTGTTAACTTTCCAGTGTCGGACATGCTGATGGGTCTGTACCTGTTCATAATCGGTTTGGAGGATATACGTTTGGGAAACAATTATAACCAGGAGGCGAGTGACTGGATAGCATCCTGGCCGTGTACTCTGCTCGGTATGCTAGCTATGACTTCTTCCGAGGTAATCAAAATAAACCAAGTCTTTGTCAACTTGAACTTTCTTCCAGAGTCTATAACTGCTTAGCTATTTGTTGCTCTTGTAGGTCTCGGTACTAATCCTCGCTTTCATGTCGGTCGAGCGATTCATGCTCATCGCAGCACCGTTGAAAGGCCACCGAGCAATCACTCCAGAGACTGCGGCTTCAGCCATGATCTTATTGTGGCTCTGTGGTATAACTCTCGCGCTCATTCCTGGTCGGTATTCTACAAATACTACTTTATTTCAAGACTTTTTCATCTTTTTTTTCTTTTTAGCTGTTCACTGGCGTAACAGTACTCGCTTTTATGGTTTGAACGGTATGTGCTTTCCCCTGCACATTGACGACCCTTTCATAGTGGGATGGCAGTATTCGGCCTTTATTTTCTTAGGAATCAACCTGCTCGGGTAAGAATCTAAACTTTATTTGCAACTGTATGCTAACCGATTGCAAGAACGAGTACTCCAAATTGACTATTTTCAGACTCATCATCATTGGATACGTGTATGCCGGAATGTTTGCCAGTATTTGGAAGACGAGGCACGCAACGCCCCTCTCGGTTGGCGATTCTGAGTTTGCTCTCAGGTTTTTCTTGATAGTTCTAACTGACGCCGTCTGCTGGGCACCGATAATCGTTCTCAAGATTATGGCTCTTGCCGAGTATCCAGTAGCACGTAAGCACTCCACAAAGTGGTACTTCGTAAGCGTACTTTTTATTCGTGCACTTCTCACATTTTTCAATGATCCTTTTCTAGCTGATTTACATGCTTGGGTTGTTGTTTTTATCCTCCCAGTTAATAGTGCCGTCAATCCACTCTTGTACACCTTCACAACTCCGAAATTCCGCGAAAGGCTCAGTGAGGGTTGGTTCAGTAAACTTCGTACTGCCGTATCAAGAAAGAATTCTAGAAGTGGTAAGCCAATCTTATTTTTATGCCTTTTCTTAATTTACATCAATTTTCATTTTACATTTTATTTTGCAGCTTCCCAAACATCAAACTCATATAATGATAAACCTTTAACGATATCTGCAAGTGCGAAAAACAACATTAGCGAACAAATGTCGAAACTTTCGAACGAAACACTGCTTATTAACGTAACGTCAAAAGAAAAGTAATAAGCTCTGTCAGAATAAAACTTGAGTATTACAATAAACATCAAAATTGGAGAAGAAATGAAGAAATGACAGTGCCATATGTAATAACCATATATGGATGTTTATTTATAAGCTAGTTGCTAACGTAATAATTCTACATTTCGCTAAGTATGTATCGTAAAATTTATTTTTTATCAAAATACATACCACATAGCTAACGGGCATCACGTCTAACTGTGCAAGTTTTATTTATCCCCCCGAATGAAAAAAAAAAAAAAAACGAAGTACAAACACGCAAATTATTGTAAGATTTAATATATATAAGTACATCTGGGTACGATTCCGTACGTTTGCGTACGTTACTGTTACAATTTGGATATTTCGTATAGTGTTGTACGCAGTAACGTACGGAGACGTACACAATCGTGGTGACGGTAGCAAAAAGAGAAAATAATGAAAACGTATGAAAACGTACTTGAACATACTTGAACATACTAAAAGTTACGAAAATATGCGGAATCATCGTACGCCATTCTACGAAAAGCTACATCTGTCCAAAAATTCTGTATTGGGACTTGGCATTTCCAGTGGCGAAAAGTGGAACTTCTCTAAGCTTGCACTGCAAATATATCTATGTATTAGAAAAATGGTGGCTCTAAGCTCGATTTTAATGGGAAACGTTATAACTATATATATTGACCACGCCCCCGTGCCAAGACCCAATATAACAATTTTTTTTTAGTTTCGAATGTATCTGTAGCTGACCGTAAGATTTTGTACGTTTCCGTACGATTCGGTACGTTATTGCGTACAACACGAAATGTCCAAATTGTAAAACGTACGGAAACGTGCGAAATCGTACGGAAACGCGTACACTACTGATACTGATATTTACTGATATTCGATACTGTGTACGAAACATAATAAAGCACGAGGTGATATGATGCGCTGCTTGCTTCTTTTGTATCCATGCTAAATATTCTAATAGATATTTCAGGTGACGTAATATTAAGCAGAGTAGCCAAATTCTGTTTACAGAACGTAAAATGAATAGAAGAATATGTTATTAAGATTAAATGGGAGGGAATTAGGTATGCTATGCGATACAAAGAATCTGCGGAGTCGTGCAGTCTGGAGGAACTGCTCGGCTGCACGTGTAACTCAGGCCGACCTATTCCATGCGCACGGTGTAATGTGAGTACGTTGCCGT
>JAXIUT010033308.1:0-14331 GCA_035586675.1 Eurytoma californica | reverse complement strand
TAAATCAGCTGATTTATCGTGTCAAAACGTCAGTTGATTTGTCACCTGACGAAATCATTTGATTTTTTTCAGCAGGGTTATCAGTAGGTATTGTTTAAAGAAAAAATGGGAAGATTTAAAATCGCACTTGTATAGGCACTTGATTTATCGAGTTTAATTTAATTTAAAAAACTAAATTCGGAATAAAATTTTGGAATTGAGGACAAGTGAAAATGCAATCAATATTTTCGTATTCTCTTATGCACAACATTCTAATGGAGGTCAACGAGTACAGTTGAGCAAACGGAAGATAATAGCCTTCTAGTTTACGCGCGCACACGTACAACGTGGTCAGGAGAAACAAAACTAAAAGTATCCGCCGTGAACAAAATACGTATTGGAGATGTTACGTAGACATAAATTTTCTGAAGCTAATTTTTTTTAATTTTTGGATAAGATAATTTATTGTTAGTGAGAGAATTTTATTTGTTCACATATGCAGTCTTGAATTAAACAGACAGTTTATTCGTTTGTTTTTCTTCTTAAAACCTCGCAAGCACAAGCGTTCGCTTAAGGCACTTGAGTAGCGGATCGCTTACACCCTAACGGCCATTGTTTATGCATGGACTAAAGGGCCAAGAAGCGACGAGGCAATTTATGCGTTTCCATCCCCCGTTCACGATCGGCGAGGCAGACAAACAGTGTCGATTTGACCTCCTACTGCCCATTCGCTTTCTCTCGTTCTAACACGTTTACAACTTTACTACTTTAAACTGTCGGAGCTTAATTTCTCTCATTCATCCTACTGTGCACGAACTGGAGAAAAATAAAACAAAGCATCCTTAATTTCAGAGTCGTTCAAGCACTGAAAATTACAGTATCCGCAGTAAAGCCATTGCAATTATTTTAATTTGTGTGCAACTTGCGGCCTTTACTAAATAAGTAAATGAATAGAAATTTACCTATAATGAATGAAGAGACAATTAAGAAATTTATTACCGCCATTGTTATTAAAGTATCCACTGCCTTTCTCTAGTTTTTCAAAAGCTTTCATTAAAGCTTTAAACAGGTAATATTACTACTAAATATCTATAGATTTATGTAGGTAAAAATGATTCTTATAAAAAGTAACAATTTTATAAAATTATTATTCCCAAAAGTCGTTTGAAAAGTGCTGAAAAAGTAGTCACTTTTTAGCAGGATGCCTTTAAAAATGAAAAGAAGCAAACTCATCGCCACGATAATAACCACCTCCGCGCGCTTATCCGGTAATCCCCCCCGTGTTTTATCTTTCATTGCACCTGTACAATTACTTGGCTGATCGTTAAACGGGCCGTGCACGAATCGCGGTGCAGCAGGCGTCACCTTCGGGCAGACTCGACTACCCGAGGCGGCTTTCTAACTACTTACGCGAGCGTGTGCTGAAAAGCTCGGGTGCGCGCGCATCCCTCCAGCGTATCCATCCCCTACCCTCGCCCGTCCGCCATTCATAATAGCTCAAGCACACATGTCGCTATGGCCGAAGCTCTGGCTTCTACCTCTCCGCGCTGCAGCGCGCAACTTTCGCTGCTTCGGGTTACCTGACAAACGGGTATCTCTTGCTCAATTGCATGACACCGAGGTTTCCCTTTTGTTTTAACATTTGTTAAACTGAACACTTTTAATCCCGTAGGAAAAAAGTATGCACTAGTTTTGTGCACAAATAAAATTTGTGCATAAATTTGTGCATAATTTAAAAATTGTGCATACATTTGTGCATAAATTCGAGCACCGTTTTCGCTTGCACGCGAAAACCGTGCACGAATTTATTTATTTATTTATTTATTTATTTATTTAAACATTAGACGAGCTATCAGCCCAAAAATATTGAAAATACAAAAATAAAATAAAAATAATACAAAAGAAAACTAAAACTCAATAACGTAATTGCGCAACGCTGTTTTAAAAGCACCAATATCACTCTGATTTATAATATCTAATGGAAGGGTATTCCAAAAACGTTTAATACGTCTAGTAATAGAATGAAACCCCACATTAGAACTAGAAGACTCTTCAAGGAGTGGCCGTTATTTATGCAGAAATATATGCACAATTTTTAAATTATGCACAAATTTAAGCACAAAACTTTTTCCTACGGGATGAACAACAAATTCCTGGTTTAAGAATCTTTTAGGTTTTATGTAACGTTTTTTAAATTTGTTTTATGTAAATGTTTTTTAAATTTGTTTTGTGTAAATTTTTAAATAATTAGCTGATAGCATACTTGAATTTTGAGTTTGAAATAGTAGAAAATATTCACGAATCCATTTACAGATCGGAAATACCAGCGACGATAGGCCCTACCAATTGCATGCTTCGATTACATCGTTTTCATTAAAGAGATCAAATAAACTTCGATAAGATTGGAACTATAATAGGATCGATAATGCAATTTATTTGAAAAATTAACTCTTCCAACGACGACTCGCATTAAAGGCTCTCCTTAAATTCAATAAGTTTTATTTTTATGTAATGCCGAACAATTACTAAGTTACGTTACGTTCTGCAAAAGCTTAATTAAATTTCGTTAGTTAAATTTTTTCTTTGTAACAATATGCTTCTTTTTTCTGAAATTAAATTGCATTGCAAAAAAAGTTTGATCTATCAGTTTTTATTATGCAGCTTTTTTTCATTGTATCGTAAACGCTGTGGATTTCGCAAATGGCATTTATTGATCAGTTCCTAGCTTCTTACGTCAAGGTATCTAAAATAGACCTGTTTGCATATTGAACTGCAAATTAAAAGTGATTGAACTTCTAAAAAACAAGAAAATATCTGGAACGTTAATTTACCTCTTTCGTAAAAAGAATAGTATCTAAATTAAACTTAACTTTTTATGAGGATTATTATAATTTAAATTGAGCTACATCGCCTTTCTACTGTTCTTTCACGTATTTTCGTTTTTAGGTCAATATTGAAAGAATGTCACACTTTTTCAATCCCTGTCAAATTGAACATCAGAATAGAAAGCTAAAAAAAATCAACATACGGTGCATACAAGAAAATTTTTAAAAAAACATACAAATTTTTTGAAACTAAATATTTTTTGAAAAAAAGAGTTTAATCTTAAAAACAGTAATTCACGGTGAATTTTCTCATCAATGTTTGTTACGTTTGACTGGCGAAAACGATAGTATCACATTCGAATCGGAGCGGAATTTTTCTCTTTGCCAAATGAATTCGAACCTCGGCTCTATCCTTTACATTCAATACCGTTCCTCCTGCACACCTAGTTACTCGTTTATTTCCATCTCTCAATTTTGCTCACCGACAGGCTCGCGTGCTCCTCCGAATTTAAGCTTCTGCGCGAGACAGATTTTATCGCTTTGAAGCTTTCTCCACCTCAGCGGAGGCACTGCGTTACTTTTCTTTTTTTCTTTATTACCAGGCTTAGCGTACTTTGCTCTTCAGAATCTTTTTTCCGCTCGGGCTGACCTATTATTCTTTTTTTATCCTTATCCCACCTTAGGTCAATGCCGCCTATTTGCGTTGGCATTTTTATACGACGAAATCCACATTTTTGGCGCATCTTCTATTATTTTTCTGAAGTTCTCGTATGCTGTTTAGGGTAGACCGGAATGCCCGTGAAGCGGTAAATTTTTAATTAGAAATCCTTGCATTTTAGTTGCACGTACGAGTCACTTGCTTTTTAGAATTTCCCGTTTCCCTGACCTCCAGGTTTTGTTCTTTTCTACTCATCTCAACCTAGCTGCAGTCCTATTATCTTCCATATTCCTCCTCACTTATCTTACTTCACATTTAGCTCTCGACGTGTCCTCCATCTTTATCGATCTCGCTTTTCATCTATCTCCATATTTTGTGTACCTTCATCATGCTTTTCTCGTTATTACAAGCGAGCATTGTTTTATGATAATTTTTCCATTTAATTTTTATTTATTTTTCTTTCTCACTTCAAAACCGATTTTATTATTTAATTTAAACACGTCATCTATTTTATAAACGACTAATGGAAACATTTTTCGACAACACGCGTAATATTTATGAAAGTTCAAATGAAAAATATTGTCTTATCTGCAACTGGCGCTTCTTTTGCAATAAAAATCAGTTATGTATGCCGAATTAACACTTGAATAAATATGTTTAGATTCGTTCATTGTTATTATCTTATACAAGGAAATTTGTTGCATATGTAATCAGAAAACTAAATTCAATCAAAAGTTTTGTACTATTCGCAAACATTGTATAAAGTAGTTTTCGAGGTGCAATTACCCGTAGAATCAGAGAATTAAATGCTATGTGATATGCATTACATATACGGACGTATTTTATAAATATAAATTTAGTGCAATAAATTTCATTATAAATTATTTAATTTAGTCATTAAAAAAACATATATATTAAATTGACATATGAAATAAAATACTTTCTCTCTCTTCGATATTTTAAATACTGTATATCCTGTAAATAATATATATCCTCTTAAATAATATATATCCTGTACTTAATAATAATATCGACGCTGTGATTTTTTTTCTATTTTCTCTATTTTATTTTTCTCGTTTATAAGCAGATATTCTTCTCACATTTTAATAACTATTCATGTGAAACTACATACACTAGCCGGATTTGATTAGATATCGAAATCCAATACTGTGTAAAGTATAGTCATATGTGACATGTACACCACGGGCGAAATGCTTCTGCAGGTTTCTCACTTTTACTTTGTGCGTTATTTACCTAATTTCAAAATGATTATAAAGAAAATTTTAATGCAACATTCTCTAGTTTAAGAAATGGCGTACGAAAGTCCAAATATAGTATGCATTTTGAGTTGAGCATGCAACGTATCTATATAATTACTATCGGTGCATCAAAGTAATACATTTTTAATAAAAAGACAGTTAAAACTGCTAATGAACCAGTGATTTCAATTTATTAATTACACTGAAGGATTATTGTTATTATTTGATAAATATTGAAATGTTTATTTTACTGCCGTTTTCAATGCTAATTTTCAAAAGCCACAGCTGTAAACGCAAGCTCTTCAGTATCTACAAAAGTCGTAACTCGAATTAAAACTGCCCGCTTTTACAGCGGCATATAAAATTCTCGTCGTAAATCCGAGCATCTAGATTTTCCGTGCACAAAAGCAATGCGCAAACGAGATTAGTTGTTTTAAGGTATATCCTTGAAAAAAAAGAGCGAAGCGCGCGGGGAAATTAAAGCCCATGGCGCGTCGCGTATAGAAATGGGACACGGCGACGCCGGCGAGTAGCCTTTCTCTTTTTAATCAACCGAGCATACAGAAGAGCCTCGAAAACAGATAAAATAGGCCGGCGGCGGCGGCTCGCGTATTTTTAACGAAAATAAACAATGTGACTCGGCGATCGATAATGGCATTGCACACACCGCAAAGGCCAGCTTCTCTCCTCCTTAAAAGACCCGTCTTCCCTTTTCTCGCGAGCCAAATTTGTAAAGGGGAGCGTTTGGGAAATCGCTCTTTACTCCGCTAAGTAAAATCACGCTCTCTACTCGGTAAAAAAAAATACTCTTCCAGTGGATCGTTGCGGTTCTACTTCTCAATTCATTCGACGTGTAAGGTGTACTTTACTTTCTTACAGTGAAAGAAGAATTACGTTTAAAATAGAGTAGATAGCTACAGCCGTCGGATAGTCGAAACATTGGTTACGTGTTCAAGACGTAACGAGAAAATGTATAGATCGCTTGAAATGCTATCGAGGGAAACTCAATAATCGGCACACGCAAGCAAAATCGATATGGGTGCACCTTGAGAAAGAACAGTTACTTTGTATTCAGAGAAACGGCTTTTGCGAAGATTTGAAAAATCGTCGTGTAGGGCACGGATATCATAGTTATACGTCGAAGATTTAATGTCTGAGAACGCCTACGACTTGCAAGAAAAATCTTTTATACAAGAGGAAATACAAACATTAAAGTGCATTGGGCTTTTTTGTTATTTCAAAGAAATTCCCTTGCAAAAAAAGTTACGCACGCAATCTATTGACGTATTTAAGAGATAAGAGATGAAGGAAAGTTAAACGTCGATACGATTTTATAAGCGAGATAAATAAATTGAATTATTTATTACTATAGCAAGATGTAAATTAGAACATTTGCTTATCATAAATGCACTTAATGCAGCTGTATGCAGCCCGCTGAACACTTGTATTCGTGTCCTGATTGCACGGCCACAATTTATTTGACCTCAATTGATTTAGATAACGCTGGAAGACCAGGTGCGACGAAAATAGATCTTCTTCTCAGCTTTCAATGTCGGGAAATTAGGAAAATTATTCGGGCAGATAATTTATTTAACGTTTGCGAGCCTACTATTTCCAAGATGACTATGGTTTCTAATCACATTTCCAATTTCCCACACCTACAATTAAATTAACCTTTTGACGCGATATTAACTCGAGGAAAGTTGTTAAAAATCTAATAAAAATACGATTTATCTTCATTTTTTAATAATAGTTATTTTTGTCAGCAGCCATATCCTTGCTATCACTGAACATTTCACCGTCTGCGAGATATACGTATAATTGATCGATTCAAAGCTGTCAGTGTCAGCACCAACGGTATAACAACATTTTATAAAATAAAGAAGTATATTTTTAATTCGACATGAGTTATAGACAGAGGAAATTGAACATTTAAGTAAAATCTTAAATAAAATGTACTTCAATTTTCAGAATTATAGCTAATTAATTATTATTTTATCAGTATCATATAATATCATTGTACGTATTTTACATTCACGGTTATTAAATATTTATAAAAAGATTGAGAACAAAATTTGACGACACGCTTATCAAAATAAATGTTCTATTTCCTATATAATTACAACTGACGTAGAAAGATTGTTTTAGAAACGGTTCTATTGATTGTTGGCTTACGGAAAAGTTTACTTATAAAACAAGTTCTTATAAATCAACTGAAAATTGCATCTAATAAAAAGCATCGCTTTATTAAGATACTCATAAAATAAAATAAATTAAAATTCATCAATAAATCCTATTTACATAGCGATTAAAACTCAATTATATTTTCAACCAGTATTGACGATATAATTTGTACATCATACAATAATTTCATATTCAGAAATTGCTTGCAATAAATTTCAGTGTTTTTAAACGTGTCAGTTCTCTGTTTCAAACGCGCAACAAATTGGCCTAATTACTTAATTCATTATTCATTGCACTATTAGAATTATGCAAATAGTTTGATGATGTATATTATTGCGTAAAATGAATAAAGCTTAAAGGGAACTACAAAAGAATATACTAACTATAAATAAATAAAGAAATAATTGTTAGACATTGTACAAGATGCTTTTAACTCAATATTAGAATAAGCGACTATTTATTTTTTATTTCGCTTCTTCGTACTCTAAAGGTACAATAAAATAAACTACTTTTTCTTATACCATGTAATTTTATTTGAAAAAAAAAAAAACGTAAAATTACTCTAAGCAAATCTGACAATATTTATCTTATTAGCAGGCAAAGGAGCTTTGTTGAGCAACTGGTGGTGATGGGATAACGTAATTGGCGTTTCAGATAGCTGTACGCGGTATCATTCCTGCAAATACTATTGCGTAATTAAGCTTCAGAACTAAAAAAATAATTCATCCGCGTCGTTTTTTTTTCTATTTACCAGATAAAGCTTTTTCTTCCAGCCGGGAAGACGTTTATATTTTTAAATGCTCACCAAGACAAAAGGAAACCTCCGACGAAAGTCGAATTAACGCGTCGAAAGCAAGAAGCAAAACAACAAAGCAAGCCGATCCTCAAATTCCCTCCCAACAAAAATAGAACAATGCCAGTGTCGGACAGCCAGAAGAAGTCCACATCACTCCACGCAAGAGTTCACACTGAGATATCCCCGTTGATTTTCGCGGAAAGGCTGGAGGGTCTGGTGCGAGCTTATAAGATAGCTGGAGGCCGCAATCTGGATTTCCGGGGCCGCGGCGTCGCGTAGGTGCGCGAATCAGGTCGCCCGGAAGTAAATTTATCGTCGCGGGCTGCGCGCGCCTCGGACAAGGACGCGCGCTCGCCGTCTCGATAGTGCGCGCTTCGCGTATCCACTCGCGCGCCCTCGCACATGCGTAACTTCGCTTCGTTCACTTCGGCTCCGAAGATCGCGCCGCCCGTCCCTCAACAAGTTGCACGAAAGCTGCTCGCTCCTCGTAAAAGGGAACGAAATCGATACAATCGCGGGCAGTCGTGATTTTTTTATAAAGAGATGTTTTTTTTTACCCCGAGGTAGTCCTGAGCGTTATCAAAGTAATATTGCTCGTGCAAGTGGCCTTTTTACTGTTTCAAATGAGTATTGCGTATGGAGTTTATATACTGTTTATCAGCAATAGCATGTCGGTTTATGTGCCTCGTGGAAACATTTGTTTATTTATAAACAAAATAAAATTTCAACGAAAAACTTTCTGTAGTTGATTCTGCAACGTATAAAGTACAAAGCTCGTTTTTATTATTAATACTGTGGAGGAAAACTACATAAAATCACCGGCTATTTCAAACTTGAATAATGCATGAACTAGAATTTTAAATGTTTAATGTGGATGTTAAATAACTCAGTAGTGTTACAATTCAATTTTTCCATCTAACAAACTAAAGTGCAAATTAACACCAGTTGTATAGTATAAAATATATAGTATATAGAGAAAACTATTACACTAAAACTTACTGTAGTCTTTACTAAAGCTGTACAGGTTCGTAAAATAAAAATATATCAGAATCAGGACTAATAAATTTAATAGTAGTTTTCGATACTACCCTTGCGTCAGGGGTGATTTTTAGATTAGTGGGAGTTTAGGGAAAATCACTTCTCACACGAGTATCGAACAATATTTTATGCAACGACATGAAGTGCTGATTTAGCACACCCAAGAATGCGCAAGTGTGCTTGCAGCAGAGCTTTTCCCAGAGTTGCATAAAAATATTTACGTTAAATTTTGCCGTACATTAAATTTGCAGTAAAATTGACTACTTTTTATGGATTTTCCCAGTTCTCGCTTGAAAAAAGCCCGCAGTAATTTTTAGCGCGACATTTTTCCCCGTGCAGCCAGTGTAATTTAGCGCATTTTCCGGACAATGGGGGTGGAAAGCGAGGCGTGATAAAGTCCACTGATTAAGCAGCCGGCTGTTTCGCTGGAGCCCGGGCCTCGGCGTCGTCGTTTCGGTCGGCCGCGCTCCTTTCCCGGCGAGGCCTAATTGCGCGCGGGCCGACTCCGCGCTGCGGGAAGAGCGCCTGGGCGAAACTCGATTCCCGCGGCGGCCGCGTGTACACGCGCCGAGGACGTCGGCGGCGCGGCAGGATCAATAACGCACCTATATATCGGCGTGCGGGCCCGCGTGCGTCAAAGAATTTTTCACGAGGCTGGCGGCCGGTCTACGCCTCGACATTTTAAATGTCTCGTGGAGTGCGGGGAGGTTTTTTTCGCGCCCGCGCGCGCCGCCGCCTTTTTCGATCTGGCTGTTGATAATAATTTCGGCCGAGGCGCCGGAGGCACAGAGCGCGCGGAAAATCCTGAATGTTTTACTATACTTTCGAACTTCGATAATGATTTTTCTGCGTGATTTTTAGTCGTTTACCTTGTCGAATGCTTTTTTCTGACTTGCAGGTTTTATTTTTTATTTTTAACGTGCGATGTATATATTGTCGAAAAATATACATCAAAAATGGAGTAAATAACAGTAAAAAGTAAGTAGATAAATTCACAGTGCTAATAATAACAATGTAAATGATTTTATCAGAAACATCAATCTTTCCAAAGAGAACTTTAATCGCTATTTATTTAGAAATAATTTACAATCATGAGCAGTTATTGCATATTTTTTAATGCGAAGATTAACTTACAGCGCAAACAATAAATGTAAACAATTTTATCAAAAACATTAATATTCTCAAAGAGAGTGTAATCGATGTATTTATTCTCAAACAATTTAGTGCCGCATTTCTGGAATATTAGCATAAAATGGTTGAATACTAAACAATACGAATAATTCCCTCAGGAATTATTTACAAAACTTAATTGATATTAATTTAAATATTTTCCTTGTTTCAAATATTCTAAACTGAAGGAAATAATGGACCTAACCTCTGCTTTGAACTGAACCATCTACTCCACTAGAGTGGGTGCTCGCTCTTCTTTGAAAATATAACACATTTTCCATTGAACGAGTTAAACAATTCGCTCTACCGACGCAAAAGTTCAATATACCATAAGTGCTTTATTATGTTTTCTCGTAAAAAAATTTGAAATGCATATTGGTATTATCACCGCTCGTGCGAGACCACGAAGGCACTTTAGCACCAGGTTCCTTTACTACGCATCACCGGTAATTGCTTCAATACTTTTTATGCTCCCACACATAATCATTATTTTCTTACTCGTATTAAATAAGAAATAATTTTGTTGAAAATTATTTTCATGCTGGAACTAATAGTATGACGATTGTCTGTCAAGAGCTGGACTCGTTCTACTTAACTTAGCTGCAGTACATTTTTATATCTCAAATAATAATAATTTTATAAAAACAGTAAAAAATAATTCGTGCAATGCATTATTTAAGTACTTTGAATAAAAAAAATCATTCATTTGAGGATATAAAAAATGTTTCATATTCGAGTCCGGGCAACCTATCATCAGAGCGAATACGTAGGGTGTCGAGTAAAAATCTGACGTTTCTCAATATCCCTGCCCGAGACGTCTAATAATTTTCATTACCGGAGTGGTTCGGGCAGCCCACGTCTGAAACTATGATCAGCGCGTCGCTGGGATAAGCATAATTAGCGGCCGCGGACTCGCCCCCCGCGCGTAAAAAGCCGAGAGAGGAAACGGAGGAAGAAGAATGGGACGGAGGGAAAAAAAAAGGCACGGAATCGATCGCCAGAATTCGTTAGCTCCCGTTTAAGAATCGCCCGAGTCACCGTGTGCCTCTCCATCTCCGCCTCGCTCCTACTCGCGGGCTTTGCTCAGCTGCTGCTGTCCACCCCCATCAATCTTGCATTCGCCAGGGTACACGCACACGCGCGCTACATTTTACTTGCCCGTGATCGAATGCTTCGAGGCGAGACACTTTCCCCGTTGGTCTCAGCGGGTGCCCACGCAGCCTCGGGGAAAAGTGTGCGTACCACCTCACTCGAGCGACTCGAAATACGAAGTTTAGTTCGGCTCCGCGATATTGGGCGAACTCGCGGTGCACCAAGAAAAATAGAGGGAAGTACACTCGCGAGTAGTATAGCTTTTAGATTGTCTACCTCGTACCTCGTCAGATGAAGTTGAGCGAGTCGGCTCACGGGCGTCTGCAGCACAGCGAACACCACGGCGCACTCGTACTCCGGCCTATTATCCCCTCGGCTCTTCCAGCGCGCGCTGCACACTGTATCAATTTCCCCGAACTTTCTCACCTTCCGAACGCGTTTCACACTCGGAGGCTCACTGGCGAGAGGGACCGGGGGGACGGGGGGGAGCTTGTACGCCTACCGCACCGAGGGCTTCTTCCCTTCTTTTTTATTTTCCTCCCGTCTTCTCTATCTCCTTCCCTCTCGCTCGCTCTTTTTTGAGGAAAGGCCCGAGAATACTGGAACGACGACTCCGTCCTTCGGACTCGCTGGCCTCGGTGGACGTGCTGGCGGCGAGTGAGGCTCGCGCCACCGTGGCCTCCGCTATAGCTAAAATATCGACCGGCGCCCCTTTCGAGCGGGGCGTGCGCGCGCGCGCGGAAGGACGGGGAGCCGTTTACGGACGAGCGGGGGTGGCGCCTGCGCGCCGACGACCCTCCCTCGCCGTCAATAGCGAGCGGAGGACACGCGAGGGTGGGCGCCGCGCTGCTCCCCGAAAGCTCGAGGGTAGACGCGGAGCTTCGACGCCCTGCCCGCGCCGGATGGACCTTCGAAAGTCGACCGATTCACCCTCTGCCTGCACTGGCTCATCGTCGTTTCGAAAATCGATGGATTTTTTTCGAATCGTTTTCGATTTTTTCTTTGGGTGTCTTTTTTTTATATCAAATGATTGTTTAAGTGCCGTTTGTATTTCGCGGCGCTTTCGAACGATGCGGGTACGGGCAGAGAACTGACTTATCGACCGACGGGGGATTTCCATTCATCGTAGTAGCCTACTGCGTTGATTCTTTGAGCTTTGAGCTTTCGACGAGTTTATTCTCCCTCATTGAGAAAATCCTAAAGAAAAATAGGACATTTAGCAAGGCGGTTCTTTCGTCGCTAAGTGTAAAACTTCACGCATCAAAAATTTAAACCGAAACAAACTATTACTTTAAACATTGTTTAAACTTTTAATTAAAATATTAAAATTTAGTAGTTCTTGTGATAAATAATTTACCGAACGATAGCCTCATTGCATCAATTACGGATAGATATCAGGACATTAGGACTCACTAATCACTATCTCAGGCCGACTATACACCACGTCGCTTGTATAACGACGTCGGCCGTATGCTGTTCTACTGATACCATAACTGTCTCGCTATGCTATTGTAAGAAGTAGTGTTTATTTTTAAATTCTCGAGACTTTTGTTACTCGCATTACTCGCTGCATACTCACCGCATTTCTACTTTCATGCTTTTACTTACGTATTTATCGATCTACATATATCGTCAATTGGAATGCAAGCAACTCAAAATAATTATAGAAATAATTCAGTTATCATTATTTCAGTATCATTATGCTCAATTGAAGTGTTTTACTTAGTCGTTTTTTATTTCCAATATTGAAAGACTAATTATATAGAAAAGAATTTCTTATTAAAAAATTTTAAAAACACAAATAAAAAATGTGATTTCCAATAAAACATTTTTTAACTTTTTTAACTAATAAATAATATTTTATTATTAATGTACATACATACCATAAAATTTGAACATTTTTCATAAACTGTCGATTGTAAAAAATAATAGCTAAATCTCACAGCGAATTACAAAGCTTTTTGAATTTGCATCGTCTTACAAAAAGTCACATCCATTTCATGACATTAATCGATCTTTATATTCTTAATATAATTTTAAATTTAATCCATGTCATCATTTGATATCATTTTTCTAATCGCTAATTTACAGCATTTAAAATGGAAACATTCCCTCGTGTTCACTGGTCGTTTGAATTTTTTCAATTTTATCAATGTTTCACAGAAACTTCATATAAAAATCATCAGTTACCATAGTTTTGTCAAATTAAACTTTGTTATCCCTCCATTTACATCGATTGGAATGTTCTCCGAATGAAATATTAAAAAATGCAGCTCCACTGTGGGCGGAATGTCATTATTTAAAGCGGAGCTTTAAAATCGCAGAATCATTGCAGGAAATAAAACACTATGCATCGCATGAATGTAATTAGCATAGTTCATTGGTCGAAGATAATACGCTACAGCAGAAGAAAACAAGCGCGTCCCTCACAGTCTGCTCTCGAGATCGTCATTGACGGGCTGTGGATTCTCGGCGGCCCACTTCTCCTTGTCCTGGCGGGCCTTCCTCTTGGGCCTGTGCTCGAGCCTCTGCACCCCGGCGAAGTGGTCCTCGATCTCCTTCAGCGTGCGGCCCTCGGTTTCGGGCAGCATGTAGTACAGAGCCACGACGCCGGCGAAGTTCACGATGGCGTAAAACAGAAAGGTACCCGGCAGCGTCATGCCCCTCTTCTGGTACAGGAAGAGCTTGTTGGCGACCGAGGAGAAGATGTAGCCGATGGAGCCGGCCGAGCCGGTGGCGAAGCTGCGCACGTCCGGTGGGAACACCTCCCCCGCCAGGATCCACGGGAGGGTCTTCAAGGCCAGGTGCGAGTAGAAGGCCGCGCCGACCATGAGGGTAGTCGGCACCCAGGTGTACTGCTTGCCGTCCACCTGCTCGTACATTATCAGGAAGCCGTACACCGAGATGAGCAGCAGGCAGAGGCCGGTGTTGAAGACTGATAGCAGGGAGAGCTTGCGCTTGCCGGTGAAGTGGATGATGAACACGCAGATCACTGTGCCGATCACCTGAGCCACGCCCACTATCACCGTCACTTTGTACCTGCGGTAACAGGAAAGAAATTTCAGATGCAATTGTAATTACACAAAATGTAACTTAATGTATATTGCGATTTGCGGGCAAATATTCTTATTTTCTCGTAAAAAAACTAACCAGGAGAGTGTCATACCTCCGGATCACCAATCCCTTCGAAACTTTACACACAGTTTTCTGGTACCTAAAAATGAAGAGAGGTACATTTAGTTAGATCCCATAGGCCTTATTTTGTTATCCGCAGATATACAGAGCTTTAATTGATCGATGGACCAAAAATAGCATTAAATATCTGAAAAA
>JAXIUT010033287.1:0-14332 GCA_035586675.1 Eurytoma californica | reverse complement strand
AACAATTTTTAATTCAATACTTTTTTTTGCAGGTTAAAAAGTGAAAGAAAAGGCTATAGGTCCCATAGCCCCTTAAAACCATACCAAAAATTCGATTTACGATTTTTTTACTTAATTTTTGTTCCTGCGATAATCACAGATCTCAGGATTAAAATACGGTTTCATTTTTTGATTTCAGATGAGCAGAACCGCTGGAATCATCACCGTCGCGGAGAAAAATGTTTTACGTGTGTCGCTTTAACGAATTGCCAAGCCGATTCTCGTGAATATTTTGGAATAAAAAAATTTCTATTATAAAGCAAATTTATAAATACTTAAAAAAATGTGGTTTTAATTTTCGCATTGAAAAAAAATTCCCAAAAAAGGTAAATAATATGGGCTCTAGACTAAATGGAGCGGAAGCTGAGATTTAGGTGTATACACACGTATACAGACATGGATGTATCCAGACTTTTTACTAAAACATAATTTTTTATAAAAATAGTTGAATAAACATTTCTAAATTGTTTTTATAAAAACTCAAAAATTTACTATTAAGGAGTTTTGTTAGGAAGGAAGTAAAATTGTACCTACATAACATCATTTTTCTGATAATTCCCCTAATTTAAATATATTAATTGAAAGTATGGAATAATTATAATTGCATAAAAATACTAGTATAATAAAAATATCACTAAAGCCTTCGAATCCATTAAGTATTAAAAATGTTTTTTACAAAAGCAGATATTATTTTATTTTTTTGTAATTGTAAATAAAATTGTTGAAATAATATAAGCTTGTATTAGAAAAATATAAAAAGTTGCAAAATATTTTCTTACAAAATTATAAATTTGGAAAAAATTTGAAATATCTAGTGTTTTTATATGAAGACACTTGTGGCCACTATTTTATAAAAAGTGTAAATTCTGCATTTGATATACGAAGAGAAAAATTTAAAGTGTTTCTACCGAGAAGAGAGAGAGCGCTATATTCGTGCGGGCGAGAGGGGAGATAGGCGATTCGCAACAAATGACATACGGCAACAGCGCGGCTGTCAGTCAGCAGTAGACTCGAACGAACCGCGAGTCGTTTACGTCTTGCCGCACACTTTTCTCGATAACCATACACAAGAAAAATCCTAATAATTATCAAAATGTTCGCCTAATCATCTTCTTTGCTTAAAAAAAAATTAACCATTTCTAACAGACGGTAATTTAGTTATCGAAATAAATAACTTGAAAAAGAGCGCATAACGAATAAAGTCCTATCTCTCCTGTGTTAAACACCGAAACTTCAAAGTTCGATTCACACAAAACGAGACACAAGAATTCGCTGAAATTTTGACAGGGGTTGTATAAAACCATTATGTAATTCTGTACAAACTTTCAAAAAAATCTAACAGAAACTGTTTGCGCGGTAGAAATACCTTAATAACCTTTTGTTTTTTTCCTATTTAAATCATAAGAGGAAAAATTAATTTTTAATTAAAATATTTTATTCGGAGAAGTTAATGCTGCAGGATGTTTGAGAAAAAAAGCTTAGGATACGTGACGTCAAATTCAATATCTGTCTAAATATTTGCAGGTCGGTTAGAATAGGTAAAAAAAAATCCGTCAAAATGCCGCGATATTGAATATGCAATATTTAAATGTTTAGTTCTAGCCGGTATAAATCTTTAGCAAGCTGATGAAGGCAGGATGCTTTAGCAGGCATTTGTCGTTTTTTCGTTTTTATCACATTGAGCTGCTAATTTTAAAAAATAGCGCATATTTGCTAAAATATTAAGCTGATCTCAGATTTGGAAAGAGCATAATCTAAAGTCTTATAAGATACGAATTGAGGAGATCCATCAACTTTGCCTATTAAAATTCAAAGCTTGAATATTTGCCTAATTTTCGGTCTTTTCCGTATAAAGCAGGTTAATAGTGACAAGAAATTTTTACTTTATGTAGGATCCTTTGACCTTTAACACAAAACATACCTAAACGTACTCCTTTAAATTTTATTTTTTTATTTAAATCCTACTCTTTCAGAATCTGAAAACAAAAACCGAAGTTCCTATTTAAAACGAATAAATTGTGTTGTGGATATTCATACATTCATTTTTAACGTTGACATTCAGGTGTGACTTTTAAAATGAGATACTGTATATCTAAAAATATTGAGTTCTGCGTGTTATTAGTAGGCGTTAAATTAAGGCCGAGGATGGTAATATTTTACAATTATAATTTTGATAGTTTTTTTAGATAATAACTTTGTTCTGGAAATGTTTTATGATGTTAGGTATATAATAATTACGTTTTTACAGGAAAAATAAGCATCGATCTCGTTCTCGTTCTCGATCAAAAGATCATCGAGACAAAGATCGCCGAGAACGCGATAAGGATAGAGAAAGAGAAAAAGATCGAGACAAAGAAAAAGATCGCGATCGAAGAAGAAGATCACGCTCACGAGAAAAACGTGATAGAGATCGAGATAGAGATGGTGATCGGCGAGAACGTGACCGTGATCGTGATCGAGATCGCGATCGTGATAAAAGAAGGAAGCGGTCACTCACACCAATTAGCCTTCCGAGAATTCGTCAATCATTTGGAAAAGGCGTTAGTCCTTTAAATGTGTAAGTTTCTTATGTTTCTAAATAATATTTAAATCATAAGTTACCCACAAAACAATCTTATTGTTCAACAGAATAATAGGTCAATCAATAGAGGTTTCTTTCGTGACCAATATCCTATCCTTACGAGACTTATACGATCATATAAAAGGCAATGATATAAATTCAACATGGAACTATCATTAATTAATTTGTAATTCACAAAATATTGCAAAAAACGTGAATTTTTAGTTTCTACCTTCGCTCCTAACTAATAAACCAATGATAATCGTGTAAAAAAAAGTTGTAGAAGATAAAAATACGAATAAAATGAGCACCGACACGACTCGAGCGGATCAATATTTTCCGAAAAAAAACGAAAAAACCGATTTTTGTTTCAAAAATTAATTTATCCGCCATTTTTTGTTATATAGTGGCGGCATGTTATATACGGTGGGGAACACGGTAGGGCAGGAATTTGGCCTTCGACAGTCGAAGGGTGAACATCTCTTTCGAGATGCGTGGATGGGTGAGTTGGGAAGTGGGGGTGGGAGGAGGGAGAGTGAGAGAGCTTTGTATAAGGGGGCAGAAACGTAGGGTGAAAATTTGCTCTTCAACAGTCGAAGAATGAAAATCTTTTTAAATGCATAGATGGGTGGAGAGGTGTGGTCAATCAGGTAGGGTATAGGGAGGAATAAGGGCAATGCTATATAAGGCATGTATGACGTCCTGTAATGCTGTCGTCACTGTCTTCCATTGCCTTGCTATGCTATATAAGGGAGGGTCGCTGTGTCGAAGGTAATTAGAAGAAGAATATGGTAGGAGCGAAGAGAGAGACGGGGAGTGGATAGAGCTAGCTTTATATGGGTGAAAGTTTCAGCGAAGTCGCATTTGTATTCGGTTATTTGAAGAAGTCTTCTTGGAGAGGCCAAGTTGAAAATGTTGAGATGGATGTACTTGGTTCCACGTGGATCGATGTGGATTCCATGTAAATCCACGTGGATCTCAGTCCATCCATCTCAACATTTTCAACTGGATGTGGTACTAATAGAGGGCTAGGGGAAAATCCATGGTCAGATGGGAGTAGGACTATAGAGAGGGAGGAAGGGCGGAGAGGGTATGTTCCGAGGTAGCGAGCGAGAACCAGTAGCTATACAGGGCGTCCCATTTTAATGTACCCTCTTTCTTAACTTTTCGGATATATAATTTGAGAAAAAATGATTAATACAAAAGTTGTAGTGGTCAGAGGGGGTCAACTAATGCGCCGACTTTGGACCTCGGATTCAGAAAGGGCGTGAAATTTCACGTTCAAATATGTAGCCATGTCATGGGTTAAAATGATCTTAGAAGGTCATTTGGAGGTCAAATTATTTTTTAGCTAGCAAAATAACATAGTTTTTATAAAAGAATGACCCAGATAAAAATTGTATGGTTAAGAGGGGGCCAACCAGTGCCCAAAGTTAACTTAATTTTTTAAATGTAAACGTCGATTGTTGAACTCGAATTCAGAGAGAGGGCGTGAATTTCACGTTCAGATATTGTAAACATGACACAGTCCAAATACATCAGAAGGTCATTTAGAGATCTAATTACTTTTTAGATAAAAAATCGTCGTTCTTAAAAAAAAGGGACCCAGATAAAAATTGTATGAGTGAGAGGGGGCCGACTGATGGTAACCTTAAACTTGACTTCTACTTGACTTTGAGCTTGAAGATTAATATCATTATGATTTTAAATTATCTCTAAAGGTCATTCAGGAGTCAAGTGCGTTGTTCGTGTGCAGTAGCTAGTCGATAGTATCTTCTTGAAAACTTACCTTGATATTGAAAGTTAAGAGATTTTTACAAGTAACTTCAATGCTGATTTTATTTCGCATAGAAAAAGAACTTCAATTTGTGGGTAGAAATGAAATTTGAGGTGATTTGGATATTGGAATAATAATAATAGACATATTTTAGAAACGTAAATACATACATACATATGAAATACTTTTGATTTTCAGTAACAACTCCACTGATTGAAATAAACATATGTAGATCCAAAGTTTTACAACAAGCTCAAAATGTTTTAATGACTTCGTTTGTAAATAATAATAATTTTTATATTTGCTGACCAATTTCTATAAATTAACGAAAATATTATAGATGTTCGAAAACATTACCGTTTACTTGCATGCACAGATTTAACCGACGACGAAAACTGTTACGGACATTACTAAACATATCAGGTGTTATTGTTGCAAATGCTATACGAATGCGATCTTTCATATCATCAACAGTTGTTGGTTCTTCCTTGAATACGATATCTTTAATGGAACCCCAAACAAAAAAATCAAGTGGGGTCAAGTCCGGTGATCGCGGTGGCTATTCTTGGTCAGGACTCTGGAGACCAATCCACCGACCTGGGAAGTTATTGTTCAGATGATTCGTTATGGCTCGTAGATGGTGAGGAAGAGCTCCATCCTGCATGAACCACATTCTACCTACCACGTTGTTATCAACATTCAATAATAGAT
This sequence comes from Eurytoma californica, assembly GCA_035586675.1. Lineage (NCBI taxonomy): Eukaryota > Metazoa > Arthropoda > Insecta > Hymenoptera > Eurytomidae > Eurytoma > Eurytoma californica. Next base: position 9,245 of record JAXIUT010033287.1, on the reverse strand, counting down.
AGATTATTTAGTTTATTTTGAAGAAAATGAAGGTATCTGTTTCCCGTGAGATTGCTTTCAAAGAAATATGGTCCAATGACATTATCGAGTACTAAGCCTGCCCAGACATTAATATTCCAACGCCGCTGAAACTCTACACTTCTCTGCCAATGTGGATTCTCATCGGAATTATAATGACAGTTGTATCTGTTAAGGCCTCCAAAGTTTGTAAATGTAGCTTCATCAGAGAAGAGTATAAAATTTAAAAATTTTCGATCATTTCTCATTTGTTCTCTAGCCCAATTACAAAGTCTTAAACGCCGTTGAAAATCTCTTTCTTCGAGTTTTTGCGTGAGAACAATCCGATACGGGTGAATCTTGTACTTCTTCAGAATTCGAAATACCGTGTTGTCTGTTTATTTGCCTTGTAGAAATGTGAGAGTTTAATATCGTAACCCCGATACAAGTAGTAGCTTTCATTCTGAAACGAATTTTAATTTTGAATAAAATTAATTTCAATAATTCAATTAAATGCTCCTGGGGGGTTGGCGCGGCCCCCTAGTATAATATATAAATATATTAATTGAAATCAATTTTATTCAAATTTTATTCACACAAATGTCCCTCTCCCCTTCCCTATCGGCCTACGAGCCCAGAAAATCAAGTGGCTGCACGACGTCAACCCACGAGGTACGCAGGCGCTGGGCCTACTACCTACGGCCCTGGGCAAACCGTCACGTGGCCAACCGCGGGCGTCGCGAGACGATCGGCAACGATGCTCGCGCTTCCCGGTTCATGCGGCCGAACACGACGGACGCACTGGATGCCCGCTCCCAACCAATATCCGAAATGGCGAAGCAACGAGGCGAGCGGCCCGCCGGCCGGAGAGCCACCGAGTTCCGTACAAGGCAACGTCGCGCTACCAACCCAAGGATCCAACATCCCGTAACGGCCGACGAAGCAAGGGCGGCGAGGGTGCATCTGAGTGTGAGTGCAACCGGCACCTGGGCGAGGTAGGCCCTTATCCCTCCGCTCCCTTTCCTCCTATCGGCTCATCCTCCGGGTGTGTGTGCGCGCGTGTATTATAGGCTTGGAGTGTCGCGACTCCATAAGTTCGCGGCTGGCGCCCTTTGAAGTATTGGCCATAAAGGCCCTTTCGTTAATAAACACGTTATCTTTTCTCTTTTAATTGCTGTAGTGTTTATTGGTAAAATCCCCTCCCTTTGTGCACAGGGCTTGATCTCCGTCTTGTCACAATATATATATCTTACTTATATTATAAAAATATATCGCCGTCATGCAGCATTTTTTCCGGCTCCTCCACAACTCCTCCACACCTTCTCCACAATCATCAACCATTCTCTAAAATTCCCTCCAAAATTCTGCACTTCCCTTTACCATTGTAGATTTTTCTTCAACTTAATCTTTACCCATTTGCATCCCATCCATAATAAAGGTTAATTTTTCCCTATATTTACTGTAAATTGTTAGCTTTTATATTAATAAATAACTACTAATTAATGCAGTGTCCAAAAACTCGCAAGCGCCTCGTGCGTAAGTATTTTCGGTACTAATTGATGAGGGTTTAAGGGTATCGTGATTTAATGGTTCATTTTTTAAGGGTTCATTGTTTAATGGTTCATGGTTTAAGATTTCAGGGTTTAAGGATTCAGGGTTTAAGGGTTCAGGGTTTAGCGATTTGGGGTTTAAGGGTTTAAGGGTTCAGGGGTTAAGGGTTCAGAGTTTAAGGGATCATTGTTTAAAAAATTAAATTAAAAATTTAAATTAAAAATTTAAAATTAAATTAAATTTAAAAAAATTGTTTAAAGTTTCAGAGTTTAAGGATTCAGGGCCTAAGGGATAAGTATTTAGAGTTTAAGAGTTTGGGGATTTTATTGTAAGATTTTGTGTTTATCAATTTAGTGTTTAAATGTTTAAGGATTTAAGGTTTAAGGATTTAATTTTTAATACGATAATGAATAAATTTTTAAGAGTTTAATTTGAATACAACAATTAATTTCACTAACTCAATTCATTAATGCTCCCGGGGGGTTGGCGCGCGAAGCGCGCAGAGGGGTGGAGCCCCCCTAGTATATAAATTTTTTCATCTTAAAATTGTCAGAGAATTGCTGTTTCACGGGATTGCACAGTCTCTTTTCATCTACATCGTACTGACCATCTTAAGTAAATTTATATCCAATGCCAGGAGGACCTTTACTACTAGTGCCGTCACTGGCCTTCAGATTGCGTCCGAATACGTCAACACTCATATTGGTAATGATATTAGATTATACTTTCCATCAGTATATATAGCCACCTTCGCGAAGTTCTTCAATAATCGAATGAATTTCATTGACGTGACTCTGATTACCTGCCGATCTCTCAGCTGTAAGTAGTCGTAGTCTATTAACTAATTCACTAGGATCATCCCAGTATACGTAATCCATACTAGTAAATTTTGTGTCGCGGTTCTACAAGCTGATGTAGTATGTCCTTTTTCTTTCGAATGTCCGACATGCTGATTGCTGTATGTTCAACTACAGACGTTGATTGGGCTATCTTTGTCGATCATTAGAAATCCATGTTTATCGTCGTTCCAACATTTTTCGCACAAATCTTTTAATTGTGGAAAAGACATATCCGAGTTAATATGATCGTCGTATACGTGCCTGAGATTTGCGTCATCTTGTCGAAATACAACCAAAAGATTTACGTTGTCTGTGACGAGATGCTTTGGCACTTGTGCATAAGATTGACAAAGATAGAAACAATTGACGTTTTTATGTCTACCCATACAAAAGAATGATCTCATGTTATTTTGTTTTTCACAGGCAACATCATCGAAAATGATGACTGAGTTGGGAAGCGCATTATCAGGAGAAACCACTTCGTCGTGTTCACTAAATGCGAAATATTGAATGTTATCAAGCGACTCTAATACATCTTTTAAAAATTGATACTTTGCTTGATTCAGAGACTTCGAGTAGATGATACATTTTCGAAACGCAGACCATTTGGATGCGTTATGAACGCCAGGAAACTGTTGGTTTTACCGCAATTAGATGGTCCACAGAAAACAGTTCGAACGCTACTAGGAAGTAAATCGCCATGTCTTTGTGGTTTTTTCTCCTGCTCCACGGTAGTGTCGAAATTTTCTACCGGTAGTTTGACAGCCTGTTCTGCGAAATTCATGTTAACGCTGCAAGATGACAACTCAAATTGACCGCATGGGTATAAATAGCGCGCTTAAATACTCCCGAGCTCAGTATTATTCGAACGTTCGTCGAATGATGATCATTCATAAAAAGAAAGGACACGGTGTTTTGAATTCGCTTATCAACAAGCTACCATTTGAACTACACATACCAGGCTATCAATACAGCGGACCAGGTACAAAATTAGCTAAACGTGTAGTTCGAGGAGATCCAGGAATTAATCCTCTAGACGCTACTTGCAAGGAGCAAGATACAGCGTATTCTAAAAACCCAGAAAATATTGAAGCGAGAAACGCAGCTGACAAAGTTTTGGCTGAAAAACCTTGGCAGAGAGTTAAATCTAAAGATGCGATATTTGGTGAAAAAGCTTCTACATACGCAATTACCAACATGATGAAGTTAAAGTCAAAAGTCGGAATGGGTGTCAGAAAGAAGAAGATCTCTTTTAATAAAGTAGTGAAGAGAGCTTCTACTTCCATAGTACCAAGCAAATGCGCTAAAAAAGTCATTCTTTCAACCTTGAAAGGAGCTCAAAAGCTGTCAAGGATGCCGGCGGTAAACGAAACGTAATCGTTCCACTAATAGTTCCGGTCCCAGAAAAAGTAGGAGGCTTTTTACTATTTTTAGTTCCCCTATTTGCCGGATTAAGCGCTACTGGAGCTCTCGCTGGGGGTGCTGCTGAAATTGCAAACGCAGTTAACGATACAAAGACTGCCAAGCAGCAGTAGAAAGATAGTGCTCAACACAACAAGGCTATGGAAGCTTTGGCTTTAGGAAAAGGATTGTTTTTGAAATGTCACAAAACGGGCTTGGGACTACACTTGCAGGCAAAAACTGGCGGCTGATTAAAAAAAAAAGATCCAAAAAAAAAGGTCTACTCGAAGAAAGTCAAACAAAAAAAGAAGTAACAGAAAAAGATCTACAAAGTAAAGTTACCGAACAGAGTGTTAACTGATTTTGACATCACACTCTACGCTGCCAGATTAAAAATTTCGTTTTTCCACGGTGTTTTCATGAGAAACGCTTTGCCAACTGGATGTCCCCACTATCGCGAATCAGCTATAGTAAATCTAGATGATTTTTATGGACCCGGCACGCATTGGGTAGCGTATAAAAAAAGAGGTAATAACGTTATTTATTTTGACAGTTTTGGTGATCTTCAACCACCGATCGATTTAGTTACTTACCTGAATGTTGATGAGATTAAGTACAATCCCGAGAGATATCAAGATTACGATACTTTTAATTGTGGACATCTTTGTTTGCAATTTTTATGTCGGAGTCTTAAGAAGTATAAAAAGCGATAAATCACCTCGAATGAGTCATTACTTTCCAAGCAGTCATGGGAGATTCACTGACTCTTAGTCTTTCTGGAATTTCGAGTACTCTCGAAGTACAATACTTTCCACCGATTGAACTTTTATCTCGCAAAAATTACGTTCTTGGACTGGTCGAACTGTTAATTTTCAATGCAATACCAAATATTGACATTGGGAACAACAAGTTTTACGTAGATAACGAGGAAATTACTTTACCGATTGGCAATTACGAAATCGAAGATATAGAAACTTATCTTCGTCAAGTGCTTGAATCTAAAGGCATTAATATTAGTATAAAACCAAACAACAATACACTTCGCAGTGTGATAGAGTGCAATCGAGAAATTAATTTTCTACATCAAGACTCGATCGGAAAATTACTAGGCTTCACTCCTCGTATTCTAGCAGCAAACATCACTCACAGCTCTAATCTACCCGTGTCGATTCTCAAGGTCAATGCAATACGTGTAGAGTGTAACATCACCTCGGGCGCTTATATAAACGGCGGACGAGTACACACGATACACGAATTCTTTCCAGATGTTCCACCAGGATACAAGATCGTAGAAGTTCCTTCACAGGTCATTTACCTTCCAGTCGTCGTGAAGAGCATTAATCATTTATAAGTATGCATAGTCGACCAAGACGGCAACTTGATAAATTTCCGCAAAGAAATTATTACTGTGAGGCTTCTTCTCAAAACAACATAATGGTAGTCGTTTACAACGCAGGGTATATAAGTAAACCCAAATGGACACCGATCATCAGTCGCGCCAAACAGTTAACACGGCAGAACCTTCAGTTCCTGAAAAGTCTCGGCTTAAGAGTAAAAGTCCGTGGTGGAAAATTACGTGCAAAATTTTTTTCTGCTTTCAAAATAATGGCCGAAATTCTAAACATTAAACATCAAATCAAGCATGAACCAAACTCCATAACAAACTCCGCACCGGCTACTCAGTGGAGAGTCGTGTGGTTCTAACGGCTAGATCGGTGAGGTTAAGGACAGCACAAATTCATGCAACACAAAGTACCAGTCAAATCCAACGTGTAAATCGCGGGGACTCTAAGTTTAATCAAAAAGAACTTGCGGATTGCAGTGCCGCGAGCTCTTGAATAAATGAATTAACAATTACCTTTAAGAAACGCGCAATTAAACAAAGGGTGAGGCAAAAGCGCCCTGGCGCAAAGCTAAATGCCACAACTTAGGCGGAAAAATACCACTTATCTTTCGAAAAGGTCGGTTGCCTAGTCCTGCCATTTTGAAGCTGCCAAGTGTATCCGGAGATGTTGCTTGGCCACCGCGTCTGGAACGTAGACGAACGAGCAAAGCATCGTAGATCCGCCACGTGACAATTTACATAAAAATGGACATTAAGACGCGGCGCGGAAGATGATGTCTCCAGGTAGTCCTTGGGTAGGTCCTCTCCGCAGGCCAGCCAGTCGAAAAGTTTTCGAGCCGTCGATCGTTCGGCAATGCCGGGGTACCAATGCTCGTCACCTCATCGGCGTCTGGTCGTCGTTGATTGGTTGCCGCTATCTTGCCACGTCGCGAGGTTCAGTCCTCAGGCGCGAAGTCTCTGCCCCCTTGCCTCCTTGCCCCTTGCCTCCTTGCCCCTTGCCTGCGTTCCTGTAAATTGTGCTTGTAAGTGCTCTGCTCGCATTCCATACATTCTTGAGATGCCAAGCCAAGTCAAATTCTCGGAAAACAATGTCGTTGTAGCTTGGCATCAGAGCACTGCCTTGAAGTTTTCCACGAACGAGTATTCTTGGCCCGAGAGAAAGGGCTACAAGAGACAGCAGTAAAAAGAAAAAATAGTAGATGCTAGGGTGATATAGAGCTCGGCTGATACGTCTCGGTTGATTCTGGCTGAGCTGATTCGAGCTCAGGAGTTCGCTCGGGGAATTCTAACTCAAGTGAGATAGCCCCCCACTGAGGTAGAATTCCCATGCGCCAGAAGCCCCCTGAGCCAGAACCACCCTAGCTTATCTACTAATCTGATTGAATAAAATCAAATTACTTTAACTTCCATTTATTTAAAATCCGAAACTTTTACACAATTTTAATTATAGTTTCTAATTTTACGCAATAATATAAATATCGAGCGCAGAAAAGAAAATGATCTAAAGAAATCTAAAGAAATACCTCGAAAGGAAAATTTTACAGCGCTAACACTTGAAGATGCGGAGACTACGGTGACTGCTCAGCGGGGAGTAGGTCGCGTGCCGCAGGTAGAAAGGCGGGCTTCGCCGCTGATTATGGCTCTCTCCAGTGGTTGCCTCTCGATGATCTCTTCGTACATCATTGCGGAAGAATAGCCAGATGATGCGTTGGTGATCAGTGGTTCGGCCGGTTGGAGTCGATTGGAGTCAATAAAAGCGTTTTGCTTTAAGTCGGTTGCGCAGCGTCCTCGTTTTCTCGCACTTTTTTTTATGATCTCGGCTAGTCGCGGATTTATTTTCTCAAACTGACTTGCCCTACGTAAATCGAGTTAACAATTTGCAGAACTCTCTCACTTTCCGATAGAAGACCCCACTAGGGATTTCTGACAAAGTCTGTCTTTTTATAAAGTCGCGAAACTTCGAACTCTGGTTTCGGCAGAGATTCGTTGATTTGACTTGACTTAGAAATTCGAACAGTCTTCGAACTGGTACGTATACTTGCAGACTGTCGCGGTTGTGACATCCTAGTTAATGGATGCGCCGAGAAGAGAGACAAATTTATTGTTAAAATAAGACTTCTCCCTACAGTTGGGAATGCGTGTGCCTAAACTAGGTCAAAGGGCACCGCCAGGTTAAATCGTTCTTTCCTATAGATTCTTTTGAATATGACTCGTAATTTCTAGGTTTTCTGCTATATAAAAAGGAAATGTGAAAAGAATAAACTTGTTTTAATATTAAGATGTAAACTTCCCCAAGTGTAAGGTAGTTCACAAATTCTCAGGTCTATTTCTCCTCATTTAACAGCCATAGAAGTTGTATGTAATGAGGCAGGGAAGATACGCATAAGAGATAGGAAGGAGTCTCGTTTAATTGCCGACCAATAAGTGAGAAGAAAACTAGGTTATGGGAAGTTAGGATCTTATATACATAAAAAAGATTTGAATTTAATGAATTGAATTTTCTTAAATATAATTGGAAGGTATTTTAAAATGAAAATAAAAAGTTTTTATAATTCGCTGAAAACTTACTTTTATTCTATGTGTAGTACTAGGAGTTGAAGAGATCGAAGAGAGAGAAAGAGAGAGAGAGAGAGAGAGAGAGAGAGAGAGAGAGAGAGAGACAGAGAGAGATTTTGGAGTTGTTGAAGTTGGTTGAGATTCTGAAGAGTTTGCAGTTCTAAGAGTTTGAAGTTCTAGGAGTTTAATGTTCTAAGAGTTTGTCGACCTTGACCTTAGAAGAGCGGTGGCGAGACCACCTTCTTGGAGAAGACCGAAGAACCGTTCAGAGTACGAGACTCTGAGTGTAGATCATGAGATGGAACGGAACTGATTTTCGTGGAAAAATCTGGCCCTTTTATACTGCAAGACCGAGTTCTTCCCACTAATGTGAGGGATCGATTCTGCTCTTCAATTGGCTGTCTCTCCGCACGTTTGGAAATTTCCATCCGTGAAAAGCGGGTAGAGAGCAGCAATTGGTGGCCTTCTGATGCTGACCCAAACGGTGTGGTAGAGGGGATGGCGGCATTCCTTCGAAATTTCTATCTCTCTCTTTCTTTCTTTTGCAGACTCTTTAAAGAAATTTCTAAACTTTGTTTATTTATGTGAAGCGGTTAATTGTTATGGAAACTAAATGAATATGCGCATGAAGATTTTCAATGTTGCAGAAAAAAGAGTAAAGTTGTATCTTAAGTTTTTAGGTTTTTACAGTTAGTTGATTGTTTAACAATTGAAATTATTAATAAAACAAATTAAACGTGTGATGAATTAATAATTAAATAGGAATATGTTTAAGATCTAACAAACAAATAAGAATTATAAATTAATAAATTGTGTGTTTTTAAGGTGAGAAAAAGTTTATTTTCTTTACATTTTCCTATTTAATCTTTACAAAAAATAATAATAGTACAGTGTAGGTTCAGTCTGCAGGCGCATGCGATTAAATTGAAGATAACAGTGATGAAAGTTATGAATAAATAAGCATGATGTGAACGATATTTAAAATAAAATAGGTTTGAAGCAAATAAGTTTCCGGAGTTTTATAGGGTTTTATTAAAAACATTATGATAATAACGTCCTAAAGGTAAGACCTATTGGTGTCCAGTAGAGCCGTTATTAATGTTTATTTTCAGAAACTAATATTAAGTTAATAATAAATTGTTAATGGAAAAACAAGAGTTGAGATAAGTATATTTATGAAGTCTTAAGAGTAAGGCAGAGGCGTCTAACAGAGTCTTCAAAAATATCTTATTTATCTGGTTTGTTGTTAATATCTAACTTAAAACTAATTGGTAATAACTAATACTTACTTTAAAAGACTCTAACGCTCGTAATATAATTTAATTAAGGAAGTTTAACAATCAAGACGAACCAAACATTTATTTCCTTGTCTCCCAAGCTCACTGCTCTACTCTGCAAGCGTTCTGTTTTTTTACAGACTCTTAATAATCACGCAGAGAGGCTTTTTTGTGTTGGAAAATGTTACGGTCCGATTTTTATAAAATCGGCCGTCTCTCCTTTGGATAAGGGGTAAGGAGAAATAATAAAAACCCCGTGGAGAGTCAGACTACGTACCT
>JAXIUT010033276.1:0-12252 GCA_035586675.1 Eurytoma californica | reverse complement strand
GCGGCAACGAGCCTTAGGAGCGGAAGCATCGGTCAATCATAAGAAGCCCGCTCCCGCTACACTCTTATTACCCGCTCTCCGGAGAATAGACATTTTTCTCTGAGCCAGCTGCTTCGCTATAGCGTATTCGTGTAATTACGTCGACGGGCGCGCGTTATGGCGCGTTACGGCGCGCACGGACCGATGGCACTTTGACGGCAGCTCGCATGCAAATTCGGAAATAATAAAAGCCGCAGACGCCTGGAAATAAATTTACCGGGAGTCTCTAGATCGTAAGCTGCGGAACTGCAGTCGTTCCGTGGCACGATTCAGCTATTTTCTGTAAAGTCCTTTATATAAAGTATACCTAAATGACTTAAAAATCACAAAGAATTTATTTACACATGCCTGTTTGTTAAAACAAGCACAATGAACTATTAGATATTTCGCAGGTACTTCTACAGATGGTAAACACAGGGTTGAAACATAGCTTCAAGCTTGCTTGGCGCAGTTCCGTCACGCCCGATCGTGACACAATCTAGCCACACTTAATTGCATTCGCCGTTTAATCGCTCTTTGATCGCGCGCTCTCCCCGGCCACTCGACCTCCCGCTTTGCTCCTCCTCCACCGCCTCCTTTTTCCGCCCTTTTCCGCCTTTTCCCCCCTTTTCCCCCCTATTCCTCGACATTTAATGAGGTTCTCTACCGGGCCCTCTTCTCCGTGCTTTTCGAGCTCGCGAGGTGAACATTTTCTTTCGCAGGCAGTCGGCAAACGTTCCGAGCTGCCGTTTCTTCGGTAAAATCAAATATTAAACTTTCGGGAGGGATAACTGCCAGATTTATTGCTGGATCGAAAGATCTCAATTGCGTTGCGCTGAGCTAAGTAGAACGCAGCAAGTAAGCAAAGACAAAGAATTTTTTATTACAACAACTTGGAAGAAAATTTGAAAAAATGCACAAGTAAATGCGGCACCTGAAAGTAGATTGGAGTCAGTTGACTTACAGTCAACTATAGCTTTACTTTCTAAAACATTTATCGGATAATTTATTCTAATTATGGGATTAAAAATTGAAAAATCGCTGGGCTTGAGAAAGGTGCCGGCATATAATAGGTCGTTCAATTATCCGAGGTGTACAAGGAGGCGTCCATGAGCCGTGATGTTCAAACCAATAAGCCGTTACGCCGTGAAATATCATCTATTAAATCAACGTCGCGTTAAAGAAGATGCTCGGGGAAAAAGAGTCAGAACCGACGAACCGTTCGGCAAAATAAATCCTACTACACCCGCGCATAAAATCGAAAGGAGGTGGTACCTACTACCGTCGCGATGTAAACTTTTGCGATAACTTTAAATCACGAGGGAGTAAGCCCGTGTCGAAATCGGGTCAGAAAAGTACACGCTCTCTATCGCAGTGCCCGACTACAATTACTGCTTAAGTCACTTAATTATTATAATGTTAATTTTTCGCCCAACGTATATTTTTATTATTCTCAGAAATCTTTTAAGTCAATAAAAACCTTCTTTATGTTTATTAAATTAATAATATTAATTTATTTTTTAGATAAGATCGAATTTGAAGAAAAACATTTATTTCAATGGGACAACACAACAATTTTTCCATGAAAATAAAATTATTTTCAGCTTTATTATAAAAGAAACAAAAAGTGGGTGTAATTGACAAGGCTACATCGCATTAAAATGCGAGCTCGACGACAAGAACGAAGAGCGCGTGTAATTAGTCGTCGTGCCTGTGACTAATGCAGTGTCATTAACATTAGGCACCAGCTTGTAACAACTATAGGGGGAAATAGAAAATGCGCTCGCCCGCGGACGCCTTCGCGCTTAATTACTTGTATAATGCAGTGGGGCGCGGAGTAGGCTTAAAAAGGGCCTCGAGTGTCCTCTTGCGGTTTCCACTCTTAAACCGTCGAGTGACTCGAATGTAACCAAGACAAGCTGATTTTCACTCACTCCAAGCAATATCGTAGATACTTTGACTTTCCTTGCGGTTTTTATCTACTTTTTACTACTAATTTGTATTTCTAATAGAAGCTCAGCTTCTTTCAATTAAATTACACTGCCATATCATTAGTACAAATGCAAGAAGCTATTTTTAAATATTCGCGCAGTGTCCTTTCATTTTCATTGTAAACATCTTTTAAATAATTTAAACGTTTATTTTCGTATTTTATTTCGTTTTACGCTTCATCAAAGTTGAGAGCTATTGCTACATTTACATTTTAAACTTTCTTCTTTTTTATGCAACTCAAGATTGATATCATAATATCAACATTCTTGAAAATTAGAATAATTTTAAAGGTAAATCGTAAAAAAAATTATGATAATGAGTTGCGTCCTTTCTCTCTAAATTCAAATTAAACAGGTAAGCTTAAAAAGTGTGCCTGGAAGTGCAGTAAATCTCAAAATGAATTCTTTTCATCACATCCTTTCAAGGCGTTAGGATTATAATCTTGAAAAGCGCCATTAGAATAACTTATAAGCTCCTAAACATTACATCAATGTGCAAATATTTTTATTACGCTCAACACCGCATGGTCGACCCTTAACGGCTTTCGTGCTTTTATCATTGTACCGAGGCGGAATACCTAAACGCTAATGCTGGCGTAATAGAGATTAGTTTAAAATATCTAATGATCTGGGAAACATTTACGGCGCCCGACCACGATCTCGTTACCTGTCATTTTTCCGTTTACTGCCGCTTTCTAATTTTAGTCGAGTTATAAATGTCGAGAGCGCAAAAAAAGGACGAAACGACACGGCTGCGTTTTTAAGTTCGACAAGGCCTCGCATGACTTTTTTTATCGATCGAATGCTCGAGCTTGAACCAAAGAGTAGCACGAGCTTGCGAGCTTACGCCGGTAGTATTTTTATTAAAAGCCGCTTTTCATTACAGCCATATGGGAAAATCTTGGATTCAATTGATTTATTCAACGATCTACCCGTATTGCGATTTAGAGAATTATATTAACTCTATTTATAAATTGAAATTAAGAAAGCAAACCATTGCTTTTGTTGGATGTAAAATTGTAGGACAAACGAAAGCTCATTTCACGTTTTTAGTCTAAGTACGCGTTGAATTTTTAAGCAGTCAACGCACATTTTCGTGAGTAAAAAGGCTTGTTCTAAAAATAAAATGAGTCACACAATTTTGACAGACGCGAGTCTCGGGGTCTCAATAATGAAAATGTTTGGCAATAAAAATTCGATACGATGGAGTCAGTTGGAAGAAAGAAGTTTTTATAAGAAAAGTTTGCTCCTATTGTAGGTATTATAGTTTAGTGGCAGCGCTAATGAGAGTAGCAGAGTATCGGGCTTCAAAATGACAGGTTCAGCCGGCGCGAAATTGCGTCGCTTCAATTAATAAAGCGGCGTGACAGTTAATGGCTGATTTTAATTAAAACCGCGGCGCGCCGCGAACTACCAAAGTCGCGGAGAGCCCGGCAATTATTCTAATAACTCGAAAAAGAAGGGGAAGAAACAGGAGGAAAGTTGGTCGCGCGAGGGAAACTCGCTTTTCCAGGTCGTTAGCGTCAACGTAAAAATGCAACCTCTCCACTTGACTCCCCAGCTGCAGCTATCTTAATTGCCCTTTGGATATCGCTCGAACTCGCGTTAAACTCGAGTCTCCCTATAACTGCGAAAACTCTGTCCGCGGAGTGCAATATGAAATATCGATTTCGCGACCGGCTGCGCAAATTAACGCGCCAACTTGTACCAAATATCTGCGCTTTCTCTTCCTTTTTCCCTTTTCTTATCGAAAGGGGAGACATTTTGCGCCACTAATTCATACGAAGTAAACTCTTTAGTACAAGTTTCCGTATCGAGTCGCTGTTTCGAGTGTAGGCGTTTGTCAAGTAAGCCGGATGCATGAAAAGTCAAAAACAGCAGGAACAATGGGCAATTTTGGCAGACACAATGGGAACGTTTTACAAAGCACTTTATCGACCTATGCGAAATACCGTTGAAAGCCTCCGCGTATAACGCCAGGATTAAATAATATTGACAGAATCAGCATTGTAAATTGAACTGTTATCTGACAACGCTAAAAATTTCGTTGTTACATATAATGAGAGACTTTTTTTACATTTACAGTCTAAAAATAACTTATTTCCTATGAGGGTACAGTAACGTCACGTTGAAAATGAATCTTCTTTAATTAGCCGATTAAAATAATTTATCCGCGGGGCCGCCTAAAAATTTAATCACGAATATATTGCGGCGGCATGCGAGAAAAGGGATTGTCATAAAATTTTCAGCCGAGGAAAGACCGTTGGCGTATTGTTGCGGGGAATACACATCCACCCCGAGCTCGGCTGAATCCCAAAAGGCTAGCTATGAATTTTATATTCGGTTGATAGCGCGCGCAGAGTCGGCTCGGCGGGGCCAACTTTCGTCGGAAACTTGATTTTCTCGCGAGCGGGTTCGCGTGGAAGAGGGAGGAAGAGACCGAGTGAGAGCGTCGGCCTCTTGGGAAATGCATCGGTAATTGCCTTCGGTCGCGGAGAATGCCCCCTTCCACCGCTTGTTGTGTAACGCGCGCGACCTTAGCTCGAGGGAGCGGGCTTCTTCGCAGGGAATCGAGTTACAGGCTTGATTGAAAACACGATCGCGCGCCCGAGTCTCGCCGAATATTTTTTTCTCTCTTAGCCGGCCCCAAAGCTGTGATCGTCCCTCGGTTTCGGATTCCCGCGATGCATCTTTGCAATCTAACTTTAGAAAGCAGTCTGATTGTGTATCGTCAGCAAAACAACAACCTTTTCAGCTATTGTAGTCAATTAAGATATTATTTACTGAAATTTTTCTCGGTAACTGTACAAGTTACACTTAAGTTAGAATGTAACAAAGTTAGCTGTAAGGTAGAGATTTGACATTTTAGACAATTAGAAGTAAAACTGACCACAGCTGCCTAAATGCTAAAGTTGCGATCCATTCAGCGACTGCGTCAAGTTAAGCATTTCGCGATTTCACATTTCTATTTGCAGCTCGGATCTATTAAATCAAAGAAAGAAAATAACTTTTCAATTTTTCAAAACAAAAGCAAATTGAAATACACGAAAGAAAGCAATTGCCACAAGTCACAGCGAAAGCTACTCTTCAGAGGCAATTCTTCCGAGTTGGTCTTGTTGCAGTCGCCCATAGGTTTACAGCAAGTAAGCGTTAGTACAGCGCATCGATCTCATCGATTCCTAAAACACGCAATATCCTAATAGCTTGGAAAGAGGCCTCGCAACCTTTGCCTCGGCAAGGTTCCGCGAACCCAGACGCCCAGGCCGGCCGAGCAAGCCATACATAGCGTTCAAAGAGAAATATGGCTGGCCACTGAGTGCAAGCCCGAGACAAATGGGCTGGTGACTTTTACGAGCGACCATTTTTCCCGCGGCTCGCGTGGACGAAAAAGAAGTAGCAACGAGTGTCGGCCGGTGGTGCTCTGAATCGAGAGGGGCCATATACTATGGGAATAACGAATGCAGTGATCAACGACAACACTTAGTCGCGCGCGAGAAATAAGTCGTTGCGCCCTTTTTGCCCGGCGCCTCTTTTTTCGCTAGCCTCGAGGGGCTCGTAGGCCGCGGCCGTTAGGGAGCGGAGCGCTCGCGCTGGCTAGATGAGCCGATCGCGTGCACGCCGGCCGCCGAGTAGAACGAGGCCGGAACCGGTCAGACGCGCCGACTTCACTGGCGCTCGCTCAAAAGTTCGCGACCTCTTTACGCCAATGCGCTCGACTGCTAAAAGCCGAGTTTTTCACTTCAAAGTTCAGTTTCGAATAAATGCGAAATCCCGTCGATGCCCCTTTTCAAATTGGCCACTTCATTGCGTGAGCAAAAGCAACCTGTTTAGCAGTACTTGCTTCCCTTGATTAATCGAACAAGCAGTTTCGTTATTGCCTTTTATCATTTACTGCCGATGAAATTTCGAAGCCAATTGGCCCGTTAACGAGGGAGCACATTTTTTATTTGACTTTGCGCTCGCCCTCGTTCAAATCTTCATTCTCAATGAAGAAAAAGAAGATTATTCCGAGTATTGAGGACAGTTATTGACATTTCGAATTTTCAATCATTCAAATCCGAATTATCCGCAGCTCTAGTGTAAATTGAGTCCTTTAATGCAAAGAGAGGAATATGATAGGAGGATTCCGATGGCCATAAATGATTCACCCCTGAAACTGTATCTTCCTATCCCCCGAAGTAATTTTAAAAAGCAAAAGAAAAAAAGAAAATTTATTCGATCGAATTTTACTATCAGATTTTAAATTAATATTTTATTTTCATAAAATTTATGTAAATTATATAAAGTAATGCAGATTGTTAAGTGCAGTTTTTAACTTTATCATAATAAACTGATTTGAAAGACACATTTGATGTAAGAACAACGAGAGCATCAATGTCCAAGATGAAAGAGTAAAATTGACAGACAAGAAACAGTTTGGAGCAACAAATCAGCGATGGCATGAAATTTGAAAAATCCTAGCTAAGTGCGCGCGCGAAAAAGAGCGGTGACAGCGGTGGTGTCACTGATGGCTAGAAAGACTGTCGCTTAATAAACCCAACGCCTGTGGATCCTCAGGATTTTTTCGCGATGCAGGAAAGAGCTACTCGGCACTTCTCTCGTCCGCATCTGCACCTGAGCAAAATGCATTTCTCTTAATTCTCTATCTCGATTCTCTTGATTTTAATATCAAGAGGAAAATTCCAGACGAAATAAATTAAATTAGCTATTTCTTGTGCACCCGGATGTTCTTTTAGCTTAATTGGGTTTCTTTATGATAGAACGAGATTAATGTGAATAAATGACTTTTATTTGTTGTTGCACTTTTAATTAATTTATGAAATAATTAAGGAAGGAATGTGGCCTGGAGATAATGTCCTTTTCACTCCGGTGAATATCACACTGAATTTTATCATGTTATAATTAAGAACAGCATTTTTATGAGACATGAATTATTTATGAGCAAAATCCGAACTAATATTTATTACATCGATGAATAAATGCATCCACGAATCGATTTATTAAGGGGAATCACCGCAAAAGCTGATAAAAAATAGTAGTAAAAGTCAAAATGAAGTCATACCTTGCAATCGTCAACTCGCAACTCGCATTTGAAACTCCCTTTTTTGGAATAAAAAGAGAAGAGCGGTGCGTAAACCACGACAAACCGAGACTAGAGTAAGACTTGCCAAAGTCATAAAATGCGTAAACAGTCGAGGAGGAGTAACATAGGGGTAAAAAATTCTGCATCGGAAAAGTTTTCTTCGGGAGCGATCGGAGCTTAAGCTTAATCGGAGTCCTTTGGCCGTAACCCTCATTTCTTAACTGTCGGCCGCTGTCTCCTCCCCTGGATTTATCTCCATCTCGGAGTCCGCTCCTCTCGAGCGCCGAAACGAGGTCCCGGTCTCTTTCTCTCTCCCAGTCGGAGCCTCCTTCCCCGTTTTAGCGTGGGACCGAGCTCGGTGCCGAGAAAAGTGTCGAGAAAAGTGCCGAGAAAAGTGCGTGCCGAAAAAGAGAGCAGGCACCGCGGAAGCCAACCTGTTCGCAGCTCGCAGCGGCCGCCGGTGTCTCGCGCTGCGTGGCTGCGTGGCTGCTGAGCTGCTGCGGCTCGCGTGCGCGCGACTGCGTGTCCGCGCGGCGCACCGCCGCGACGTCGGCCGGACGACACGAAAGCTCCGAGCATACTGACGGCGGAGCGAGAGAGAGGAGGACGCGCGCGAGCTTGCGCCGCGGCGGCTCCCCTGCTCCCACCGCCGAAAGCTCCCACCCCTCCCTCTTAACCTTCAAAGCGGGACCTCGTTCGATCACCCGGACGCGGCTCGTCGCCGGGACGCCGGCTGCCTGGCCCCTTCCTTGGCCACGCCGCTCGGGCGGGCTCAGGCGGGCTCAGGCGGGCTCAGGCGGGCTCAGGTGCCGCAGGCGAGCCGCTAGGTGGCAGGGTTCGGTGTCGGCGTGCGTGCGCGGGCCTGGCTCGGTGCGCTGCTCGCCTGGTTGGTCGGCCCGCCAGATCGATAGCGCGACGTTCGCCGCTCGGCGGCTCGGCGGCTGGCGGCTCGCTCCCGGACGCAGCATCCCTTTCGCGCGCTCCCCTCGCCGCCGAGCCCACCACCAGTGGCGGATTCGTCTGCGTAAATACGCGCAGCACGCGTGCACGCGGCGCTTTTTGGGGGAGCCTCCCCCCGCCAGCCCGGCTTCGTCCTGCTCCCGTTTTTCTTAGCCAGCCGCCGAGCGGCTCTTTTGCTGGCCGAGTCGGCTGCGTTCAGTCAATTCCGCGGGCGAGAGCAGATTTTTCTGACGAGGCCCAACTAAATTGATGCGATTCAATTTTCCCTCTGGCTTTTCCCCAAAATTCACTCCAAGGCTATACGGCTTGCTTCTCATTAGCTCCATTATACTAATTATACGCCCACTGAAATATGTTTAAATAAAGTTTCAAGAAACATTAGCGCTACAAAAAGCTCGCGCATTACCTTGGAGGAATGTAAATGAAAGACGAAAAAAAAGAAAGAAAACTAGTTTAAAAGCAGAAGGCACAGTTAGGAAGCTAATTCCGAAAGAAAGTAGGTATTAAACGAAGAAAAAATGATTACATAAAGAAACAGGCAAAGTATTAGAAATAAATGAGATAGAAGGCTAGAGACTTAAGCAGTCTGATTGAAAAAATCCGCAAGCCAACTGTCAAGGAAGGTAATTGCTTTATCATTCATTACGATTTCGCCCCTAACGACTTTGCTGCTACCGATCGGCTCATTAATCCCCTACTGATAGACTCATTAATCAATGGATGGCCGTGCACCCCCAGCGCAAAAAGCTCATCCACACTGCTCAATTATTTACATCCGAAATGGACAATGGGCCGCGTTAATTGCTAAAATTGCACAACGCGTGCCTCGCCAGTCGCCGTTCGCGTCCCGGTGCAATTATTAATCAAGCGCACTTCTCGCCGAGCGAGCTTGAACTGCTCTCGCGGCGCACACACCCGTGCGGTGATTAGGAGATTGATTGATTAGAAGCCCCTGGAGTTCATTATTGTCGCCAGTAGTCCCCGAGTCCCGCAAACCGCGTTTCTGCCCTCCCCGCCGAAATTGCCTTATTCTACGGCCATCGCGCGGCTCGACCATCTTTTTCATTCAAGGACTTTTTCGCTTATTATTCCAATAAGCTGGATCGTCGGACCCGCAACTGGGGCTTACCTCATATTTAATCTACTTGACAACGAGTTCGAATCTATCTTCGTAAGAAAATTCTATTGATTTCGGTGCTTCTTCGGTAAAACTTTACTTTAAATGTTCTACGTTACTTCTTTTGAAAACAATGAAAAAATTAAAAACAATTCTTTTTACAGCTTGGTAAAATACTATTCAATCTCTCTCTCCAATCTAAAAATTATAGAAGAAATATTTTTGAAGTGTATAAATTTTACAGGGAGGTAATCTAACTTGTAAATTTTTAAATTAAAAACTTCTCGAGACTTGGCTCAATTTTCAGGGAAGTTTCTCTCAGACTGCTGGCATCGCGTTACAAAGAAGTAGCTCGCAAATACTGAGCTATCCCCCAAGCTAGTCAGATTAAGAGCAACTTGTTAATCCGATTCACTCTAGGGTAAATTCACGCGGAAGCTCCTAGAGCGCACTTTAAAACTCCCGGAGCCGTGAAATTGTCAAATAAAAGAAGGGCTTGGGGAAAGAAAATTTGTGCGAAAAATTGCGAAGATAAGAGATCCGGGAGGCGCAACCGAGAGAAGATCCGGAGGGATGGGCGGGAGATGCCAAATCGCCGGGGCGAGGCTTACCATGGGGCGATAGCGCCCACCGCCTGGGCGAAGAATTTGCCGCCTGCCGAAACGTCGCGAGCGCTCGCTCTTTCCAGCAGGGCGCCCCCATTGTGAGGTCCCACAGTGCCTCCAGCGAGACTGAAAAATCGCCGAATCGCCGGGGGCGAGATACGAATTTAATAAAGAGCCCGCGGAATTCGATCGGTCCGCGTGGCGAGAGCGAACACGCGACCCATTTGGGCAATGGCGCTGGAATAAACCAAATTTTCTCCTTTACCCCTCGAGGAAGTGACAAAATCAAAGGCATCCGAAAAAAGTCGTCAGTTCAGCGATTCAACCTTCGAGGCGGTAGTTGCTTTTTCAAGCTCGCAATATTTTAGTTTAAGAAACTGATGAGCTCGAGTCGTTAATTGCGTTTATATTTATACAAATATCGCATTATAATTTATGAAACGTGAGACTAGTCCTCACTTATTATATATAAGTTATGAGACTTGCTCTTGGCAAAGCTGGCTAATCTTACATTGTCACAAGTTAAAAAATGTCTCTTCATTTTGCGTATCATTAGGTGAATGGATATTTCTTATATTCTGATTATCTCGTACGTTTCCTTAAAGTAAAATAAAAATCTTATACTAACCAAGCTATAAAATGTAAAATTTTTATTAGAATCTTTATGGACTATCTTTTTTATTATGGAAACGATGCCTTTTGTTCCACATGCATTATTGCAAGCATCTTGAAGAATTTAGAGTGAAATTTCATGGTAATTTAGGGGTAATTCTGTTTCCATACATAAAACGAGCTCGAAAACAGCGAAATTATACAGAGTCATTAAAAAAGAAGAGTGAAAGTTGGAATCAATAATAATAGCCTAGATGAGCCCGGCGTAAAGGCCAAGGGGAATATTGAATTTGGCCCGTCATCAATTTCGGAGGCGCTCCCCCGAACCCTAACAAAGTTTGCCGTTTCATCTCTTTTTCCCTTTTTTCTCTAAAGCCATAAATCCGGACGCGAGGGCCGCCAAGGGCAAGGAACCGATACCTCGTCCCCAGGGCTCTTCGATCCGCGCTTTAAAGCCGCCGCGCGAGGAGCCCGCGTCGCCAGGCGAAAATGCGATGAGGCCGGGTACGGCCGACCTGGAATGCATTAAAAGTGAATGCGTGAGGGGAAGTCGCTGTTAGCGGAAAACGCTCCAGCCTCATGAAAATTCGACTACTCTGGCAAGCCAATCGCCGGGGTCGGAGAGAAAAAGCGGGATGAACTGCAAGTGCCAGGTGGCGCGAGTAGGCACGGC
Source organism: Eurytoma californica (assembly GCA_035586675.1). NCBI lineage: Eukaryota > Metazoa > Arthropoda > Insecta > Hymenoptera > Eurytomidae > Eurytoma > Eurytoma californica. The sequence goes on along the minus strand of JAXIUT010033276.1, from coordinate 1,193 downwards.
CCGTGAAAAGAGCAGCCCGGCCTATTTGCATGCAGAGGTAGGCCGCGAAAAAAGCGATGAATACATTGGCCGGGAAATTCGCGCGGATTAAAAGGGGTACAATCCGCAGTAAGCTTGCGTTAGCTGCGGCTGAGCGCATCAACATAAAAGTTATGCTAATGTCGTTCGCGCTCTTCCCTTCTCCGGCTCTCTGGCAGAGGAAAAGTGAGCTTTATTAGTGAGGTTTTTTGCGGGCCGAGACTCTACGTCGATGAGTTGCCATTATTGCAGCTCACGTTTTACCCACTTTTTTACGCTCGAGATTTATCTGATAATATGCGAGGTTACGCTACTCCTACTATTGGATGTAGTACTTTTTAGTACTAATTATCTAATACATAATTAAACATTACATTTTAATCATTATATTAATAGTAATAAACATTTAAATAATAAAATCACACATTTAAAAGAGAAAATAATGATTACAATAAAGAACTAGATTCACTGAGATGCTTATAAATTCATGCCGCAGAAATAAAGGGCGGAAAATGCAGCGCATTGAAAAACTAAAAGCTTCGCATAGAATGTTCACAAAAAGGCGCTACATGAGTCAGATAATAGAAGGTCATAAAGAGCAATATTTTCCTCAAACCATAGAATTGAAAGTTAGCTGTAAATTAAGTTCCACCGATATCGATTGCCTCCTTCAATCAGCCAACTGTAAGGGAAAGAAAAAAACTCGAAACGTTACTCTCTTTATGCGCGCCAGTGATGTTTGCCAATGTTAATAGCATTGATTGGATCGGTAGGTACGTAAAAAAGAGCTCGAAAAGAATCAGGGCCCTCTTAATGACTTATTAAAAGGTCGGCCATAGTGCGCCTATCGCCTTGCTTAAAACTTCCTTGATAACGGCGTAAACAGAGGAAAAAAGGCAGAAGGATAAAGGTGTGATGTCATGATGATGAAATAGAGAATAAGGCGAAGGTTCCACAAAATATACGCATCCGTAGATTTATTTCTTTAATGTGCATGAAACTTGATTTTTCATACAATTTTATTTTTAGCTGAGAAAGAGATACTTGCAATAAGAATATTCTGTTGCTTTGATCTACCACTCACAAAGTAGAAAAGGGATATGTGTTGTCAGCCAGTGATTCAAATAGATCGCATCATTTTTACTTTTGCCTACAAAACCTTATAAAATTGTTTA
>JAXIUT010033255.1:0-14340 GCA_035586675.1 Eurytoma californica | reverse complement strand
TTAAAAAGCTTTATTTTCAATGAGACTTGTTAATAAATATGTTTCAGAGCAAATGAAACATATTTAATGGGGTAGCCCACTATGCCCCGTTCTCCCCTATCTGTATATTCAATAACATAACAAGCTAGGTATTCTATTGACAATATCGCAATAAATTTTAGGAGAAATTTTAGGTTTTTATTCTTTTTCAGCTTTCAATAACAGCGTAATTGTATCGAAATTGTTTAAGGTTGTACAGTCGTGCAAGGTAACCGTATAATTTATATTCTCAAAATGTGAATAAGTCAAATTTCATTTTTAAGCAAAGACCCAGTTCTGCATTAACAACAGAAGCTGGAGTATAAAAATTGCTTTAAAATCCAACAAAATTTTCTAGTTTAATGATAATTCTAATGCTAATAATAGAAATTGAAATAAGACCAACAAGTTTATTATTTTATTCTAAGATCTACAGTATAAAAGTCAAAGAAAACTATGTCTATATTCTTGAACATCCTCGAGATGCCTGATGAATGTAAGTTCTCCCAACTACTAAACCGAATAAAAAAAATGAATTACGCCTAAAGTAGTTAATCTCTCAACATCGCTCCTTCGCTCGAAACCTCAGGTTTGCGGTAGCGCCAGGCTTAATCGGAATCCTCTTTGTACTTGAAGTCCTTGTCCTGGTGCTTGATCCTGATGTGCCTGCGAATGTCGGTCTTGCGCTTGCTGCGGTAGGCGCAGTAGAAGCAGCCGAACCTCGGCGGCTTGTCGCACTCGTACTTCTCATGCTGGATGAGGTGGGACGAGTGCTTGTAGGACTTGCCGCAGCGCAGGCAGACGTTCGGGTGCTTGGGGTCGCAGGGCGCCAGGGAGTAGTCCTCCTCCTCGTCCATCTCGACCTTCAGCTGATCGCCGAGGACCGGCGTCACCAGGTCGTACATGTCGAACATCCCGAGCGGATCGGCGACGGAGTCTGAAACAGAGAAGCGGAGAAACCTGGTGTTAGGTACACTGGCGGTAGGTCGATTTATTTTTCTTTCTTTATTTATTTATTATTTTTTTCTTTTTTTTTTTGTTAAAACACCGAGACTGAGCTAGTACACTATGGGGAATGGGCTCATGCCGAACGTACAGGTCGCGATCTAAGCCGCGCGCTCACGCGGTCTGATTGGCGAGCTTCGCCTCGTGCCGGCTCACGTGGCGCTTTAAGTAGTCCTTCCGCTTGCACCGGAAGTTGCAGTACTGGCAGGTGAACTGGGGGTCCTTCTCGCACTCGTACTTCTGGTGGCGCGACAGGTGGTTCAGGTGCTTGTAGGACTTGCCGCAGTTCAGGCAGACGTGCAGGTTGTTGGGGTCGCCGCGGTACAAGCGCCGCATCACCACCAGGTTCTCGAAGTGCTCGGGCTCTTCGTGCGGGAGTACGTATGGGATGCCGATTGGATCTAAAAGAAAACGAGGGAGACTGGTCAGTACAACGCTTTGGAGCTGGAAGATCGCGCGCGTAAATGCAAACTTGTTACGATTCGCCTTCAGGTTTTCGCGTCAATCATGTTCACAGTAAAGTATAAAGGTAGGTACTAGACAAATTTTTCACGTTTGGGGTGATCATTATACTTACACTTTTTATTCAACATAATACAATCTATAGCATCAAATGAGATTATAGCAGAAAATTTATATCTAAAATGACCCTTATTATTATCACTATAATTTTTTTCTGCATGATCAAGACTAGAATTATAGCAAATAACATATCTTAATTTTGATTTTTGGTTATTTATATTCAAGACCATAGAATCATTACGCTACATAATATAGAATTATCGAAATTTCAGAGTAATTCACATAAATATGATTTTCATAAATTTAAAAATTAATTATTCCCTCTTCTTTTGTATATTTCTGTCTTTCTGTTCTTTATATTTATATATATTGATCGGTCGCATGTTTATAGATAGCGTCGGACTATTAATCATTTGATAATGTCAAAACCAATCAGATTAAGTATAACTGACTTTACTTCTAGGCGCATCACTTCTTTTACAGAGGATAGATAAATGTATTATCTGGTTACTTCAGTTTTTCCTTTTTATTTCTGCATGAAGATAATTCCGAAGGGCACGAAGTTTCTGTAGATTCAGCATTCAGTTACCTGAAAGAAAAATGTGGCCATAATACATTAGTATATAGTCGAAACTAGATTACATAATTAAAAAATTTATTATAATTATTGTAATGTTCAAGGACTTCATGAATTACACAAAACAATGAATTACTTTAAAATCTTTTATTCATTAATAAATCTCTTTGTATTTCAATTCAATGTGCAAAATTAATGAATCTTGACTATTCCTTAAATTTGAATAGACAGAACACAATTAATTGTCAAAACCAATAGTATGTACTCAAAGAATCTAAGTCATTAATAAAACGTCTTATGAACAAAAGTAATGATTCGCTGTACAAACGACACAAGCTAATCTTAACGTCCACAAAATCTTCACTTTCGGGAGCAAACGATCGAGGCGATCGCGCGCGAGTCTATCATCCGTACTGTCCGCCCCTCCTGGCGCTCTTGTACCGACAGGCGAGCAGATGCCTGTGCAGGGAGTACCGATAGCAGGTCTGGTAATTGCACTCGGGGCAGGAGAACCTGGGCGGCTTGCCGCACTCGTACTTGAGGTGCCGCGACAGGTTGCCGGTGGTCCTGTAGGCCTTGCCGCACTGCCGGCACTCGAGCTCGCCCGGCGCCGGCTTCGTCGGCCGTCCCTCCTCGTCGACCTTCGGCCACGCTCCCTCGCCTGCAATCGCAAAGCAAACGTTCGCTCCGGTTAGGTTCACGCAGTCCGCTATATGCGCGCGCTCCTCGGCGCTATGTACACGCTACAGCACACACGCGGGGGGGAGCCACCCGGTCGCGTCGTGGGAGATTAAGTTAGTCGGGTGTTTTGTATACGAGTTTGCGAGACGAACGGGGGGTGTGATGATTTTTTTTTTACGTGATATAGGTACAACGGTGAGGGAGGGGGTTTTAGGGTTTTTTCTTCTGGTGGCAGCTGGCGTAGTGCCGCTGGATGTTGAAGTGGTAGTAGCTCTGGTAGGGGCAGTCGGAGCAGGAGAACCTGGGCGGCTTGCCGCACTCGTACTTCAGGTGCCGCGTGAGGTTGCCGGTGGTCCTGTAGGCCTTGCCGCACTGCCGGCACTCTAGCTCGCCCGGCGCCGGCTTCGTTGGCAGTTCACCTTCTTCGCCTGCAATAGCAAAGCAAACGTTCACTGCGGTTAGGTTCGCCTGGTCCGCAATGTGCGCGCATTCCTCGGCACTATGTACATCCTACAGCACACAAGCGGGAGGAGGCGCCCGGAGAAACAAAGTTAGTCTGGTGTTTAGTGTACGAGTTTGCGAGACAATTGTACTTTTTTACATGGTCGAAAGTACGAGATGGGGATTTAGGTTTATTTTAGGATTTTCTCTTCTGGTGGCAGGCGGCGAAGTGCCGCTGGAGGTTGAAGCGGTAGTAGCTCTGGTAGGGGCAGGTGTAGCAGGAGAACCTCGGTTGCTTGCCGCACTCATGCTTCTCGTGGCGGTTCAGGTTGCGCGCCGACGTGTACGTCTTGCCGCACTTCTGACACGCGTGGCCGCCCGGAGTGTGGTGCTGCCTCGATGTCGGCCAGCTCTGGTAGCTCCACTTCTGATAGCCTGTTGTTGATAAAAAAAATAAGATTTTGTCAATGATTTGATTGTAGTTTTTTTTATTATTTCGTTATTTTGATATGGGAGTGGAAGTCGAAATAAATTGGTGGCGATGCTGTTCAGAGATTATTATCTTTATTATAATATATTTTAATCAGTATACGGAGTAGAGGCCTTTAAATAAAAAATGAGTGATCACTTTTATTGCGAACAACTTACAACTAGAACTTATTCATGTTAATATTAATTTACACTAAGTCGCTGTAAGTATTAGTAAGGTATAAATGGGTGGGGAAATGTCTTTTCTTTTCCACTAGAGCCTTCATGCTACTAGTAGCGGTTTAAGATCTTTATACTATTGCATAAATGCCAACAAAAGATCGAATATTTTATAAAATTATATTTTACAAAACAACTTGTTTAAGTACTATAAATAAAAATATTCTTAAGTTCAGACATATAGGCCATACACTGTGGTATATACTTTCATTTAAATTAACTCTCACGATCTAGAAACCGGTAAATCCTTCAAAACAGCAGGCTTCACTTTGTCGTACAACTATGTAACTTTCTTTTACAGGATCATTAGGGTACATTGACGTACGTAAATCCCTCATCCTTGTGGCACCTAGCAACGTGATTTTTTATAAGGAAGGTGTAGAACGCTTTGTAAGAACAGTACGGGCAGCTATAGTGCGGCTGCTTCTGGCACTCGTACTTGATGTGCCGCTTGAGATTCTTGTCGTAATTGTATGTCTTGCCGCAGCGTTGGCACACGCTGTTCCCAACTGTCATCGGTTTGCCCCTCTTCCCCCTCTTCTTCTTTAAGCGTCCTTCACGGTGACCTAAAATTAAACATTTCATTTGGTTACGAAGCGAAATTAATTTTTCACCGATTTAAAAGTATCTTAGGAACGTTTATTGTAATAACTAGTTCAGTGTAGAAGAGGATGGATACGATAATGTAATTTGAGTAAATTAGGGGTTGGGATTCTTCACACACAACATTCGTGTAGAAGTTTATTAAGATTACTGAACCTATAAGTGAAATCATCAACATAAACTAGTGTAATAAAGAACTGTACTACTCTTTTCCAATGTATGTATTATAAGAATTAGTAAACAGGATCACTTTACATAAAAATTACAAAAAGTACAACAATCTTGTTTTTCTCTTAATTACAAAGTACTCACAGAATGCACAAAAAAATACATCTGGTAGACATCGCAGTCCACTTTTTCAAAGCTAATCCGAAACTGGAACTTTCAAGTCTATTGATCTGAACTAGAAACCTGTAGTTTCAGATCAACTCTAAATACGTGGACCTGAATGACCACGAATCGTCGGTATAAAAAAATCTCACAACAATGAATATTGCCAATATTTAGAAAGTGTCAAGTCTTCGAAAAATAAATCTCGCAACTCTCATCGGCTTCCCTCTCTCGCCCGCACCATCCACCAAGTGATCCAGAAAGATCGGCAACTCACCGCACCGAGTTCGCCTCTAAAATCGTTCCTGGCGGGCCGGCGGCTGTTTGATCTCGGGATCGACGTTGATCTGGACCGGCAGGCCCTTGTGCAGCTGCAGTATGTGCTGCTGCACGTTGGACTTGTACTTGCTGCGGTGGGGGCAGTAGTTGCAGACGAAGCGGGGGGGCTTGCCGCACTCGTACTTGATGTGCCGGCGCAGCGTGAAGTCGTGCACGTACGACTTGCCGCACTGCGTGCACCGGTTGGCGCGGTCCATCGGCTGTGGCCAGCGCGCCGTCGAGCCCGGCCACACCTTCAAACCGCGAACGCCTGAAACGGAGAACGGGTTAATAAGTGGACGAGCTGAGGGCGATTTTGCTTCATTTTTTATTTAACGTCCGAAGGGTACTGCAAGGGAGGGGGTTGAGAGGGGCTCTGTTAGTAAGAACGAGGGGAGGGGTTTGGTACTTTTTCTTGGATTTATTTATTTTGTTACAAAAAAAGAAAATTACAAACGAATTTTGGAGTCAGCGCATAGCTTCTAAAATTAGACGTGGAAACACACTTTAAGTCGAAAATGTTAGAATCGAGAGATAATTAAGACTTATAAATAAAGGGCACACTGTACAGTTTTTTTTCATTATTTAGCGGTGATCCAGCTTACTTGGACTAGACTTACATCATACCATATATATTAATTATACAAACATTGAACCTGTGTGGCAATCGATAGCAGAAAATTATTGATCTATATATGTATGTACACAGTAACTGGTTGAACGCGTCATGAACATAGCGTGAAAAAAGAGAAAATACAGAGAAAATCACTTACAAAATATATTAAGAAAAAATAAATTAAAATTTACTACACAGTATGTTTATCAGGCGTAGGTAATTTTTCATGCCTGTAAGAGCAGTGCAGGCAATTGTGTATTTCGTGCAACTTTTGAGAAACGGGGAGAAGAGAGTTTTTTCTCCCCATTTATTCAAAATTGCTTCAAAGGGATAAATTAATTACACCTTTGCAAAAACAAATAGATTATATGCCACGAAAAGGAGAGAAAATGCAGACTCGCTGCAAGAAAAAGCAAAAGCTGATATTCTCCTCTCGTTACACAACGTTCTATTTGTTACTCATCAAAATCAACTAAGTATATGAAAATATATGTGTATATATATATGAAAAAAAAACCAAGAAACATTCGATGACGCATTTCTCGCGCTCGAGATATTAATTCCCTTACAAAAAAACAACAACATCACTTAATTAAACGACGCAAAAAAATTACGGCTGTCCAAAAGTCGATCCTACGGGTCGGTGGGCTTGACGAACTTGAGCTTACACTTGTTGGCCCTCTTCTCGCAGCTGCTGATGTGGCACTTGAGGTTGTCCTTGCGCTTGCACCGGTAGTCGCAGAAGGTGCAGGAGAAGCTGGCCGGCTTGCCGCACTCGTACTTCATGTGGCGCTTGAGGGTGTTGGGCCGCATGTAGGCCTTGCCGCACTGGGAGCACATGTACTCGTAGCCGGGTCCGATGGCCAAGGGGTCCGGCTCCGCCTTGAAGATGCGCAGGGTCACCTGCTGTAGCGGCAAGTAGCGGTGGGGCACCTCCGGATCTGCAACAGCGGACACATGCGAACAGGTCAGCGAGGTCACGTCTATCAACCGCTCGGGGAGTGGGTTTAATTTTTAACTTTAAAATCTAAGGCGAGTAAGATTCGTTAGAAGAGTGATGATAAGGGTGAGACGTTTTCTCGCTACGGTGAGGGGGTGGGGGTGTGATAAATTGGCCTTCGAGATATTCAATTGCTTCACGTTTTTATTTGATTGATTAAAGAGTTAATGTACAATTAATTTTGTCTTACAGTACTAATTAATGGCTTACAGTGGTTCATAAGTCACAATTTTTTTTTGTCGCTGCTTGCACACATTCGCGCGTAGATGTATTATTCAAGTAAAGTAGAGACAATATGTTTTCTATTAACAATATTCAGTATTTGGTTACATTATAGTGCATTATTCGCACATTTAATATAGTATATACAAAAAATTATAAGACTACATTATTTTATGTAAATGATATTTTTACATATGATACATTTATTTTAAAGTATCAAATATTTTAAAATTACCTCATAAATAGATCACAACTATATTGACTGAAATAAAAAATAAAAATTTATGAATGTATTAAAAAAATAGGAAAATTAGCTTATTAAAGAAAATGATGATAAAAAATTATTCTAAAGAAATATATAAATTAAACACATACAAAAATATTATTCGAATAGGCGACCTCCGCTGAGTTAATTATGTATTCTAAAAATAAAACTAAATATGAAAATTAAAATAATTCGCAAAGTAAATGAGTGGGCTCATCAAATGGAAATAGAAAAAAAAAAGGAATACAAAGAAGAAGGTGTTTCTTCGGTCGCGATGAAAATTACGCCTACATAATGAACGATTTCAAAATTACGGTAAATTAACACACACACGCACATGAGCAATCGATTTCAAACTTCGAAATACGCTACAACAAACGCAAAAGTATTTGTGGAATTTATTGCTTCCTCACAGCTAAACGTATCTTGATCAAAAATATAGGTATATTATTGTTACGTAGTCGAGTCAAAAGAAGGAAACTTTATGCCGGAAAAAAATCAAGGAAAAAGTTTGTGCCGCTTGTAAGAATTGAGCTGTAAAAATTTGTTAGTAAAAATTGCAATGATGGTTTCAGATATATTAAAAATGAAAAACCTTTAGTTTAATTTAATTATAGAAACTTAAGATTTTTTGAGTCTGATGAGTTCATTTCTATTATCTTTTTCCATGATTAATATATCAATAATGAACACGAAGTAACGAAAAAGTGTATATTAAAATAAAAAAAGTAAAAAATATAAAAATATTCGTTACGTATTAAAATCAGATAATAGCAATCTTCCTTTCGATTCTTATAATTACTCTGATACCTTCTATAATACACTGATACAAATCTTTTAGTAATATTTACTTATCCTACAGTCTGAGAAAGTGATAAATTGATATTTTGGAAAAAATTACGATATACCTTATAAAATATGTTTTTTTTTTTCAAAATTCCAGTTCGCGATCACTTTCCCAACTAGTGGAGTAAAGGTAAGGTCACTAAACATTCAGCGTAAAATTCTCACACAAGTCACAAGTGCAACTTTTACTTTGAATTTTAGCCGATTATGAGTACACAAAGTATTATAAAAAAAAGATATCCGACAAATTTCCACATTTTTTCGGTTTACAGTAAGAAATAAAAAAGAACGAAAAATTCCTGTTATTGCTCCTCTACCTCGGAACCCATCAAATTTTCTCGCTCGGTTGCGCGTCCTAGCGTGAGTGCCTGGTGGCGTACTTCATCTTGTTCTTGGAGTGACAGTGGGCGACGTGATAGTTGAGGTTGTCCTTGCGTTTGGCGCGATAGGGGCACTGGTCGCAGGTGAACTTTGCAGGCTTGCCGCACTCGTACTTGATGTGCCGTCCCAGGGTGTACTGCCACTTGTAGGTCTTGCCGCACTTGTGGCAGACGTGCTTCTCCAGGGCGTCGTTGGGCGTGGGCGACTCGTCCTGCCGGTGGCTCAGCTTTATCCTCCGGAACGGCTTCAGGTGCTCCCCGATCTCCACGAAGAAGAACTCTGCAACGGACAAAAAAATAGCGAGGGTTAGCATGGGAGCGGTGATGCTGGCAGGCGCTGCGCGTCATCCCCGGAAGGGCTACGATCGACCATGCGGTTTACTTACGCGAGGTGTACGCTTGGAGGGGTGAGTCGAGGGGGTTAGAGCAAATTTACTCGGAATTATCGGTATTTACAGTTTATTGCGGATACATTCATTGTCAAGGTTCAGAACCTTTTACCACACGTGATTACAAAAATTTATATACAAGGTTACATCGAGATTACTTCTTGTCCTCTACTATTCGAAGTTGAACTATGGAAAAATTTCTGTTAATGGTATACAAGCTTCAATAAAAATGATAGTGACTAATGGAAGCAATTTTTATTGATTGCAGACGTTTTTCATTAATTCAACTTTAGAGGGAAATCGAGTTCCAGTGAATACTTACTGTATTACGGTGAGACTTGGGACATTAAGCGTAAAGTATTAGGATCTTCACTGTAATTGAGTAAACGTTCAGTGGAGCAAATTAAGGCTCTACTGGTTATACAGTTTCAAGTAAATTTAAACCTAAAAATCGTTTTTGTTTTTTAATATTAACGAAATCACTTTTCATATTTTTTGATTAGTCAAAGCGATGAATAAGTTATGCCATGTGCAACAAAAATTAGGTAAGTAGAAAAAAAGGTCAAACTTTTTTTCCACTTAATCAACTTCAAACGAAAATTGCTTAAAATCAAACTAGAGATTTTCAGATAAAAATTAATTACTTGAAACCTCCTTATGCAAATACAACCATAAAGCGCAAAGTTTATTCGAACTTTCGAATACTTTTGAATGGAAGTTTACTGCCGCGGTATCTTGTGCCGGGACTCAATGTGCCTCTGCAGGTGGTCCCTGTACGTCGCCCTGTACTCGCAGTAATTACAGGCGAACTGGCGGGGCTTGCCGCACTCGTACTTTTTGTGGCGCGACAGCGAGCCGAGTGTCTTGTACGATCTACTGCACCGGTCGCACGGGTAGATGTGCTGCTGCTGCTGCTGCTGCGACTGTGTCCCTTGCTGCAGGAGCATCTGAGGCTGCCACGTTTCCTCCATACCCACGAAGGGAAAATCTGAAAAGGGAAAAAAATATGCGGTGTTAGTGCGGGTGGTGGGCGAGCAAAATCTCGCTGGAATTCCACAATATAGTTCAAAGACTTAGTTGAGCAGATTTATTCATGTTTTAGTTCATGCAATGTACCATAGAGTTATTTAAAAATCGCATAGGCTATAGTACTGAGCGTCAAACCTTCGACAGACATAGATCTTGCGAAGAAATAGATTAAATTTTTTACATGATTTCATTGCCGTGTATAAATGCACAGATAGTTTTTTATACATGTATGTACAGAAATACGTGTCCGACTTATGGTACAGCTGCATCACTTACTTTGCAGTTCAGTTTTCCTGGATTATCCTACAGCTTCTGAAAAACAAAACTAATATTTATAAGTATAATACATTCGCAGTGCTGAATATTTTAAATCTTTTTAATTTAAATAAACAATTTATTTATTATTTATTATAATTTGACATATTTCTTGCGATATTGATTATTTGTGTCTACATATTCCTTAATTGTTATTTACAACGGAAATTGTCGATCCATATGCTAGGAGAAAAAAATTATCACCATGTAAGTAGGTGGTTTTATACCAACTCATTCACAGCCTTTAATAGTTCGTAAAAAATGTTATGTTATGAAATATATAAATAAAGATTAATTGAGTGGTTAATTAATGAATAATCTTCGCAAGACCCTGATGTACGTTTATAAATGACTTATACGGTACTAGTCATTAGTCAAAACTACCAAACAAAATTTTCATGAGGCTAAATTAAGAGATCATTTCTTAGAAAATGTAATTAGTATTATTTGCTTTTACAAATTCTTGCACGTCAACTAATTTTCAATTAGGAAATTGAGGCTTTGGTCTGGGTGTAATAGTTTTAAGTGCAATATGATATTAGCCTTGCGATTGGTCCTGTAACTGCAACAACAGCAGTGGAATTGTGGAGGTTTACCACATTCGTAAGCCTGGTGACTCCTCAGATGGAAGTCGTACTTGTATACTTTGCCGCATATGTTGCACGTGTAATGACCAACGTATCTATTATTCTCGCCGCTGTACTTTTTGCTTTTTTTATTTTCATCGGTATTCGGCATCATCGGATTACCTGTAATTAAAAGTGATTTTGGTTAGATAAGTTGAATATACTGGAATTCTTAATTCCAGATAACGTGGTTTTTTAATTTGAATGTACTGACGAACACTGTAGACGAGTCAACAGAAATGAACGGGTCAGATGGAGAATCTATATTAATTCGGTTGTTAATTAGACATTTAAGAGTTATATTTATTTATTGTATAGTTAAACTAATAGAAAACAAAATACAATGGTATTTTTTAAAGATTTGAGTAAATACACAAAAATGTGTAAAACTATTATGATGATTAGTCACAATTACTTGACTGTTGATTATACATAGTGCCACTACAATACGTCACATTCAAAAGATTTATGTTTAAACAAAATAAATTAACAATGAATAAAAATCTGTAAGTTTTGATGCAAAGTTATTATTTATTTTACAAAATATTCCAGACCACATTCATTAAGTCTGCAATTTCATTTAGCATACGACGAAACTTAATTCTTTAGAGCTTAGTTTTTCCTTAATCAAAACTTCTTCTCTTATAGGAGGCTGGAATCTTCCTGAAACTCAAAACAAAATTTGGTTAATAACATCATTGATACAATACATCCCATAAATCGAAAAGGATAATTAAATAGGTCGATTAAAGAATGTCACATATTAAACATTAATGACGGTTCAATATTTATTTACCACTGGTATAAATAAACTTTTTTTATTAACAAAATAAACTGTTAATACTATTACTATTGGAATGAAACTCATATGTGGCGTGATGCAGAAATAATTCTAGGAGCTAAAAATATTATCTTCAAATCTATCAAGAAATCGTTTTAACATTTCTAGATTATTTCTGCACAATATCATAATACTTTATAATTTTATATTTATCACGTCTTACAAAACTATTACTTACGATACGTACTTCGTTACAAAAATAACATTATTTAAATTAAGAAGATAAAATATCTGACATTCGAGTGAAGTATAATAAAAAACCATTTTTAAATTTCAGTGGTTGCAGAGAAGGAGATAATGTCTCTAGCAAAGTCAGAAAATGTTTTTTTATAAATTTTCGCTAAAAATTTGGTAACACATATGGGTGATTCTCCAAGAAAGTGCATATTTTTTTGTGTAAATTCCGCGGTAGTCAAAGCCTCTCCTTCATTGGATAATGATGATAACTTAAAATTTTTTTTTTAAATAAAACTTAATTTACTTGAGAATAATACTCGAATTACAAATTGCACGTTAGCATCATCATCCAACGAAGGAGAGGCTTTGACTACCACGGAGTTTACACAAGAAAATTTGCACTTTCTCGGAGAATCATCCATATATTCCTTAAAATATCATAATATAATAAGCATCACGTATGCTAACGTATGCAACTTATGCTAACAATAAATTTGGAATTGATTCATTAATTAAACATTTAGCAGAAAATTCAGTAAAAGTACCTTAGTTGATTGTAGCCGAAATTTTTTGTATTTCCTACATCCATTTCTATAAGGAATACACTCCATGAGATATTTCATCTTATTTGGCCTTATTAGATATTTAAGTAAAATGAAAAAATTGATTAAATAATATAAAAGTATACACAACTCCTAAAAGATTCTGTTTTTAAATTGACACAGTTAATTACTTTACTGAATAACAAATATAATTTCTTTTTTATTTCTAGACACACATATTGTAAAAATTTACAGTGTGTAAAAATTAACAATCTGTCCCTTGTGACATCTGAGAATATGATTCTTCATGTCGTTCTTGTGCTTGCACCGCTGGGGGCAGTAAGAGCAGCAGAATCTCGGCGGTTTGTTGCATTCGAACTTTATGTGGCGCTTGAGGTTCGTATTGTGCTTGTAAGACTTGCCACACTGATGACAGGTATTTGCGCGCCTTAAATCCTCGACTGTCCTCTTTATAGTCACTGGGTGCCGAGGCGGTGGCACCATTGTGTTGTCGTACCCAGTCAGCCACATTCTCGTGTAACCTGGAAATGTTATTTCCTCGTGTAAGCAAATATCATTGGTTAGTTTAGTATCTAAACTAAATGAAAATTGTAAAATCAATAGTACTAAGTAAGAACCTAACTGCGATCCTTCTAAATGCCATCGAACCGTTAGGTTTTAGGTACAGCAAGATATTAAAAGAGAAAATTTAAAAAAAAATTTGGGATATCTACAAAGGTGAAGAGAACACGTTCCCTGGGGTTAATGACATTAATACACCAATACCTTAAAAAATAATAATGCCTGATAATGCCAACACAACCTAAAACCGAAAGAAAAAATAACTCTGTGTTTACGATTTAAGCGAAAAGTCTTTATTTCTCTGTGAACTTTACAATGAAAAAGTAGTTCAGGGATCGTCTACGTATTTAACATCGGAATTTTTGTGCTTTTGCAGAATGTGGGTAGCCATGTTGTACTTGCGCGAACTTCGATGATCGCAGTAAAAGCAGCGGTACCTCGGCCGAATATTACACTCATTTCGCTGATGGCTAACCAGATGCTTGTAGTGTTTGTAGGACTTGCCACATTGGTGACACACATTGCATTTCTGGGATGCATCCGAGGAGTTTGCATCTACGTAGATTGGTTGACTCGAAGGTTCGTACTTGTACATGATTTCCATTGCGCAATCTGAAAAAAGAAATCATCCAGCATGATTAGAAAAAATATCGTTAATTTTAATTTAATTAAGAATATGGCTGAAAGTGGTTGGTTAAAGTTGTAATAAACTCACGATTTTTTTTTAATAATCTTTATTAACAACAATAAGTTTGAGAAGATATATCATTCGGTAAGAAAGTGCGAACCTTTGAATAGTTATCAATAAATGTCATTCTTTGCTCGTGTGTAGAAAGGACCCCGCACACAATGTATGGGAAACAAATCATACTTTTCTCCAAGTTTCGTTTAATTTGACCGTATGATTTTTTCACATACGTTGTGTGTGGGGCCCTTTCATATAAAAAGTAAACCATATTCCGCATTAATGAATTTAACTGTTAACTATTCAGTATAGATTAATCTACATTAATTCAATTCCTGCAGTGCAAAGTTATTACAGCATTAATAAAAAAAGAATTAAAATATATGATTAGACATTCTTTTATATAACAATTATAGAAAAACAATCAAATGATTGTCAACATGGGACTAAATTTACAGCCACCTTAGTAATATATTCTACTCTATATTATTAGGGGAGAGCGGAGCATAGCGGGCCGCGGGGCAATGTGAACCTTCGGGGCATAATGGGCCACCTCATTAAATATGTTTCATTTGCTGTGAAACATATTTCTTAACAAGTCTCACTGAAAATAAAGCATTTT
>JAXIUT010033195.1:0-14359 GCA_035586675.1 Eurytoma californica | reverse complement strand
ACTTTTTACTCAGTAACATCGAATATTCTCCTTAAAATTGCCTAAGAACTGAGTGATTTCTAAAGAAACTTTTAAAAATACAGATTTTTAAATTAGAGATTAGACTAGACTAGATTACAAAAATCTGAATTCAAACTTATTGTGCAATAAAAAAATTTTAAAAAAATATGTAATAAATATATAAAATAATTATTTATGTTGTGAAGCCTCGAAAAAAGAGATTTGATTGGATAATGGTTAAACATCCGATGACGATAAAATTCAAAATGTTTTGATACGAATTTTATATTTTAGTTTAATTTTGGTTTATTTAAATAGTGTAGACTATAAAACACAATCGTTTAATATAAAATTTTTAAATTTTATAATTGTTCTCTAAACGTAAACATTAAATAAATTCGTTAATAAATCCTGATAGTTCCTAACCTCAAAAATGAAAAGCAACATAACCTATCGTTTAATCTAATAATATGATTTGAATATAAATTAAAACGAATTACTGCCTTTTTGAAATAAGAAGAATTTATTAATAAAAGTATTTTTCTGAAAATGAAAAATGAAGAGAAAGTAATTGAGCACGCGAAGGACTCTGGATTTTGAAGATAAAAAAAATATGAATCAAAATTTGTAAAATTCTATAAAATTTTACAAAAAAAATAAAATGAATAAAATAAGTTGGCAGGTGGAAATACTTGGAAGTGAAAATAGATAATAGGAAAATAACATAAATAAAATTGGGGGGGCTCCGCCCTTTCGGACTAAAAAGTCCGAAAAAGTCAGTTGTATCATTGCATAAAATGTATTTATGGCCACCGCGACTTTGTCTATAGTAATGATAATTAAAGTACTCCAAATATCATTGATGAAAAAAAGAGTAAATAGATCAATCCTACACATTCAGGTACTTCTTCGGCCTTTGTAAGCGAATTTGGACCTCATGCTGGGATCGAAAGATAAAACTCGCAGTCCGAGAAGAGCGAAAAAACGGAGATGTTATATTTACGCCAGATCGTCTGTAACATTACTAAATTCTACTTTAGTTTTTAAGCCGTGACTGATCGTCCCTAATTCCAGTGGTGTTTTTTGTAAATTAGGCCGCTAGGGGTACCGTCGTAGACAGAGCATTGGCACATCGCAAAACCAGATGTATAGTCCAAACTGCAGAGGACGACTAAAAGGAGTTTCGAAGGAAAGCCTTTTCCAAATATATTTTTTAAACCACTGCATCTCGCCTCGGCTTCCAAGCCGGAGTCCTCAGTTCTGCTAGTCACTCGAATCGAATTGCTCGCAGCCCGCAGTGGCATGTTTAGCCTTGGGTCTCAAAGAAGACGATGAGGAATGGCTTAGAGCTAGGGAGGATGCAATCGTCTGGATGATGCCTGTACAACTTCGTCGATTATTCGTTCATATTTTGATCCAGTATCAACCTGTTCATCCTGAGGAGTTGTGGGACAAATTTAAAGATGCAATATCTGAGGAATTTTCACGAGCAAATGAAATAACTATTAGTCATCAAAAAGCTTATGCTTATTAATACCTTATTGAATTAAATATGGAAGGTAGGGCTTTAACATTAATTTATCACAAATGGCAGAACTTGGTCAACAGCAATATAGGCAATTAAATAATAAACAAAAGGAAATTGTAGATACAATTCTTCACGCTGTTGATGAGAGGCCCAGTAGAAATAATTGCATATATATAGATGGACCAGGAGGATGTGGAAAGTCCTTTATTTATACTACTATATATAATATATTAACGTCAAGAAATATTAAAGTATACTCAATGACTTTTACTGGAATTGGTGCAACATTACCGCCGCATGGAAAAATAGTACACAAACCGTTTGGCTTACCAGTTCCAATCTATTATGATCCATCATCAAGCATAAAGGTCCAATCCAAAGAAGGTCAGCTTCTTAAAGAAGCAGATGTATTGGGATGAAGCTCCAATAGATCCAAGATACGCTTTAGAAATAACAAATAGAACATTACAACGTATCATGAATAATAATTTACCATTTGGAGGAAAAATAGTTGTATTAGGAGGAGATTTTCGACAACTTCTTCCAATTAAAATTAGAGGAACTTGATGTCTTACCGCGGAATCAGAGGGTAGCACCTATCGAAGTGCTACTGAGCGAGCGAAAGAGAGAGAGAGAGAGAGAGAGAGAGAGAGAGAGAGAAATATTTTGGAGGTTTCGATCAGGCGATAGACGTGAGGTATACACTTCCTTCCCTTGAAAATTGGGTCGGAAAGGGCTCAAATTTCGCCCTGTTACAATATTTATTTTGTAAGTTTAAATAAAATAATAATTTTACTCACTTGAAGTAACTGTTGACGTTTAAAATTCAAATATAATGTCTGCATTAAACCAAGTACTGTTGTATGATTCAAAATCACTATTTTTACTACCGCTTTTCTCCCATTTTTCAAAATAACGATTAAGAGTACGAGTGATAATGTTTACGTGACACTCATTGTCTATACAATTCAATTTTTCAGTTACTATTTATTTTTCTTGTTTATGTTTTTGATTACGTAGAATTACATTATGCAAATCTAACATTTCTGTGCTATATATGATTTACTGTTGCTATTAATATAACAAAATTTATTAGAATATTTTATTAAGTATACAAACGAATTTAAAGTATTGTAACAGGGTGATATTAAGTACGGAAATTAGATATCACCGTTGCTCATGCGGTACTCCCGAGTACCTTGGGTACTTACGGCGGGACACCAGCGAGTGTCCGACGGTAACTCGACCCGAGTTACCGCGGCCTGCTGCAACACAGGAGCTAAAAAGCTCCCGCTTTGTGCGCGTATCAATGTGTGTGTGCGCCCGTGCACACGCTGTCAGCTTTCCTCGCCGGGCTCGGCTAGTCAGCTTATGATAAGTGCTGGCCCTTGCAATGGTCAGCACGAATCCCGCGGAGAGTGACGGTATCGGCGGTGCGGCGGTGCCGGTGCAAGCCACTGTTCCTGCACAGAGTAAGAACGCAAGAGAGAAAAAATTGCGCTGGGAAGCTCGCAGGCTTCCCGTCGCAAATCCGGTGATCGGATCGTTCTCCGATCACCTCGCAATGCGCTACACACGCGGGTGCCGCCGCACACACCTATACGGACGCTACTACTTACGGTAGCAAGGGCTCGTGGAAGTCTTCGGAAGCTCCTATCTGTGAACGCTCGGCCGCTGGATTTGCCCGAAACTATTTCGTCGGGGCGCTTCGCTGTGGGTTCCCCGGGGCTCCCACCCCGACGCCGCGGCAATTAGCTTAATTAGCTTCACGCGCGAGATTCGACTGTTGAATCTCCACGCATCATACCTCCCCCTCCCCCCCAGACGCCGCTAAACTAGGACTTAGCGGCTCTCCTGAACTAGCGAGCCTGAAAGGAAAGGTAGGAAGAGAGAATGAATCGACACCTTCGGTTAGTAAAAGTGAAAAAGGACCTGCATTGTTAAAAAAGAGAACTACAAGTGGAGTTACAAAAAGGATGGGTGTCCTGAAGTAGACCAGCACTATTCCACGCCATATCACTGGAATTTATGGTGCTGGTCCGGCGCGGGCCCCTCTTCGGTTTATCCACGACCGGGAGGCCGCACACGTAGCAGAAGAAGCGTTCCGGGAGCTCCTCCCAGGCCTTTTTGTTGTTGGCGACCCTTTCAGCCACCAGCTCTTCAAAGAGCTCCTCCTTCTGAAGGGCATCAAGGCGCTTCTGCGCCACCCGCTGTCGTAGGCGCAGCTCCTCCTCCTGGCGCCGCATCTGGGAGCATCTCCGCCTCAGCGCGTCCATGGCCTCTTCGAAGGTCTTGGTGGCAGCCGTCAGGCCCTCGCCGATGCACGTCCATCGCACCTTGATAGTCGACAGGTACGGCACATCAGCGGGGGCCGCCAGGTTGACCTCCTGGACCTCTTAGTCGGTGGGGACCGCGGGCGCTATAATACCTATGTTCCATTATAAAGAAATATTTTAATTGTGCATTAGTTGTTTATTTTTTATTGTTTGAATGTAAACGGAATGGTTTAAATTCTAATGACCGCGAGCACGGAAGTACTTGACTCCCGGGGTCGCAGCTGTCCGTATTTTCGATGAAAGAACGAAAATGTTTGGGACGTACGTCACTAAAGCGAAAAGGCTGTTAGTGGACATTTGGCCGAACGTTCGATCAAGTCCGAAACTCCGGAACAAGCATGGATCTTTACGGCCTGAATTGGCTACAGAACTTTTTTTGTTTTTTCTCTTTTTTTCGGAAAAGAGAAGAGAGTTGGGCAGTTGTGCTTGTTTTTCCTTCCTGTAAAGAACTATTAAATAAATCTATTCTCATTAATTTTAGCTCCCTTAGCGTTTATTTCTCAAATACAGAAACATTTTGGCGACCGTGAAAGGACATTTTTTTTCATTCAGTTTTTTTCCGCAATGGAGTTTAATTTAAGGAAGCGGTGGCTCCTGCAGGTCAGGGTCATTCAGCAGGGCGCACCTCGCGAGTACCTTCTGTTTCTGCTCGCCGCTTTCCGACACCGCCTGACGATGGAGCGGCGTCTGCTGCAGTCCGAAGTCGTCGTGCGGAGCGCGCCTCGCGCACACCCGCTATTCGTGGTCGTCATCGTTCTCCGCTGCCTGAGGTCGAAGCGGCGGCTCCGGCAGCCCGAGGTCGTCAAGCAGGGCGCACCTCGCGTGCACCTGCTGTTTTTGCTCGCCGCCTTCCCACTGCGCCGGGAGACGGAGCGGTGCCTGTTGCAGCCCGAGGACTTCGAGCGGTGCGCACCTCGCGTGCACCCGCTAACATTGATAATCGCCGCTTTCCGCTGTCTGAGATCAAAGCCGTGGCTCCTGCTTCCCGGGGTCGTCAAGTAGGGAGCACCTCGCGTGCACCTGCTATTCCTACTCGTCGCCTTCCGACTTTGCCAGAAGTCGACGCGGCGCCTGCCGCAGAGCGAGGACGTCGAGCGGAGCGCACCTCGCGTGCATCCGCTATTCCTGATCGTCGCTGTCTTCCGTGGCCTGAGGTCGAAGCCATGGCTCCTGCAGCTCGAGATCATCCAGCAGAGCGCATTCCGCGTGGACCTACTAGTCCTGTTCGCCGCTTTCTGCCACCGCCTGAAGATGGAACGGTGTTTCCAACGTTTCCTGCAGTCAGAGGTCGTCGAGCGGCACGCACATCACGTGCATCCGCTGCTTTTTCACGTTCCGCGGCTCCTGTTCGTCGCTCTCCTCCGTTTCCTGACGATGAAGTGACTTTTTTGGAGGCACCTGCAGACAGAAACCATAAAGGGGCGAGTACTTCGCCTGCACATGCTGCTCTTCGGTAGCAATCTTCTTCGCCGTGGTTGGTAGCTGAGGAAAATATGTCAGAAGAAGAATTGCGCGAGCGACATGATGTATTAAGTAACTGGAAATCTACACCAGCGGGTGTTGAACAAACTTATTATCTTAGTGACGTTATGCAATCGAATTAAGTGTCTAATTCGGGAAATCGAACACGTTCTCCGTCGGATCATTCGATAGTTTCTATTTTTTCGACCGAACAACCGAATGCTAACGGAGATAATTAAAGTCTTAACCACGCAAATTCTTTTGAAGATTCGGAACAACATCGGTTTATACATTCGCGGCCGAATATTTCGCCGGGAAATCTTGTTACCCGATTAGTGAATACATTAGAATTAAGTTTGTCGTCAGCTCGAGATTCCTCAATGTGCAGTGCAAATTCAGCGTATGTTAATCGATTGACATTTAAAAAACTTCCGTTTTTTCGGGTGATCCTTTGGATTGGGTATGCTTTATGCAAACTTTCGATTTATCTACAGAATTAGGTCAGTATTATTTACGTGTTTGACAATAAGAGCAATCCACATTGAATTAGCCCACAGTTTAAATACGGATTCGGCTTTAAGGCGATTATGCGGTTTGCATCTAGGAGAGGGTTTACGCAAATTTTTTTTAGCGATAACGGTACAAATTTCCGAGGGGCCAGTCAAGAATTGCAGGACACTATAAAATCTTTAAATAAATAAAAACAGCCTTCTTTCGCACTCCAAAATAAATTTGAATGGAAATTCAATCCTCCTACTGCATCTCATATGGGAGGTGCATGGGAGAGATTGATCAGATCAGTTAAGGAATCTTTAACTGTAGTTTTGAAAGAGCACGCTCCAAACGAAGAAACTCTTCGGACAATTCTAACCGAGGCAGAACATTCAGTGAATTCGAGACCTTTAACTAACGTTTCTTCAGATCCGCGCAATGAAGAAGCGCTTACCCCGAATCACTTTTTATTAGGTCCCTCACCCGGAAATTTAGTTTTCGATCGTTATGGAAGACAAACGACTTGTTTGAGAAGGCAGTGTCATTTAGCTCAACATTTTGCTGATGCATTTTGGCGGAGATGAATTCGGGAATATCTACCGCCATTATTACCTCGCAAAAAATGATTTAATACCGATTCACCGTTAGAAGTCGGGAATTTAGTACTAATTATAGAAAACGAGATTTCTAGGAATATTTCCAGGAGCCGACGGGGACGTGCGTATAGTTGAGGTCAAGACTGCGAATGGTCTTTTAATTCGGCCGAGTCGAAAAATAATTAAACTTGCATAGGTATAAACGCGGAGTTTATACGAGGGGGAGGATGTTCCATTATAAAGAAATATTTTAATTGTACATTAGTTGTTTATTTTTTATTGTTTGAATGCAAACGAAAAGATTTAAATTCAACTGGCCGCGAGCACAGAAGTATTTGACTCCCGGGGCCGCAGCTGTCCGTATTTTCGATGAAAGATCGAAAATATTTAGGACATACGTCACTAAAGCGAAAAGGCTGTTAGTGGACATTTGGCCGAACGTTCGAGCAAGTCCGGAACTCCGGAACAAGCATGGATCTTTACGGCCTGAATTGGCTACAGAGCCTTTTTTGTTTTTTCTCTTTTTTTGGAAAAGAAAAGAGAGTTGGGCAGTTGCGCTTTGTTTCCTTCCTGTAAAGAACTATTAAATAAATCTATTCTGATTAACTTTTTGAGTTTTAGCTCCCTGAGCGTTTATTTCTCAAGTACAGAAACAACCTATATTTTTGTATGTGGCATTAGGAATATTTTGGTTTTTTACGAATTATAAAAGAAATAAAAACAAATGTACTGTAACACGTCGACTGGGAATCAGGCCGACGGTATATAAATAAACAAACACTGGGTCAAAAGGAAATTCCAAGTTTATTTCTAACGGCCTTTATGGACAATATATTACAAAAAAGGGGCGCCAGCCGCGAACTTTCGGAGTCGCGACACTCTGGGGATGGCGTCACCGAGAAGGGAAGGGAAAAAAAGGGACTTTAAGGGACTCACCATCCGCAAAGTCTCTGTAGGCACTGCACACTCAAGGGGGAAGCACGGGGGGAGGAAGGGCCGGTAGATCCTCGCTCGCTCGTCTGCTCAACTTGGGGGCCTCGCACGGAGTGGCGATTGCGCACTCTCAGCGTGCGCGCGAGCCCGATGTCTGCTGGCAATTCTCGTCGCGGCCGCGATCTTGTAACAGCGCGCGTGTGCCTCCAGGCCCTTGACAGGCCAGCAGTTTCGTGTGCTCGGGCCAATAGCTGCGTATTGTGGTACTGTTGAAGTGGTATTCCGAGTGCTCTCCTCGATCTCCGTGTGAGCAGTGTATGTCCACGTGCCGATATCTACTCCAGGAGCCGCCGGGAACGATGCAAGGTAAGATGAATAATTGTTCCTGCTCGCCAAAGCCGTCGGCTGATTTTGGCCTATATTTCTATTCCAGGTGATTGACAGGGGAGTAGCTGTGTCCCTGAGGAAGCTGGGGGACATCCCCATGGCTGTGGGCTCCTCTAATATCGTCAAAAGTGGTGGGGTGAGTGTTTACCTTCCGTAATAAAATAATGGCAACCTAACCTCCCAGCCTGGCTCCCAGCCTAAGTACTCCTTGGTGATGCTCCCTCTGGTCACTTGGATTCTCTTGGCTTATTGCGGTTCTTCTTCTTGCAGGTCATTGGTGATGTTCAGCCTTTCGTAGTCTTCTCATCGTCCCTTCGGGCTGCCATCGAGTGGTTTATAGCCTGTGCATAGTGGTCTTCGACTCGCTGTTATCCAGGCCGTTGCAGCTTCCAGTGGTGATGAATGCGGCTTGGGCCACTTACGGGGGTGCCAATTGAGGATTTCCAGATACGGGTGGGAACTTGTGAGGGGGTAGGATCAATATTAGGTGTCAAGGGGAGTATGTATGTGTCTTACCAGTGCTAGTTTAGGTAGTGACACTGCTCTCCACGGTGCTTATTCCTAGTCTAGACTCCGTGCGAGGGCTTAGTATTTATGTATTACATTAGGATATTAGCTTTTGGGAAAATATACATAAGGGTATGACATGCAGTGAAACTGCCATGTCACAGTACATACGTGACAGTTACGACTTTGGATGAGTATGCGCATTTCAGGCAGGTATGTGTCCGTAGAAATGTATGAACATAGGTTTTACCCTCATAACAGAGGAAACCATATAGTACTAAAATTCTCCGCAAGGTGGCTAAATGTCGTCTTTTATTGTCACATAGATAATTTAAGAACTTCAGGCTTATTTAAAGAGGTCTTATACCTAAAATTTTGTTCATTTAAAATTACCTAAAACAAAAAAAAGGAAAATATTTATTATCGAAATCCAATGAAGAAATCTCGAATAAATTGGAGGCAAGGAAAAATACTCATCTTTGGCTGGGAATGACGATACTGCGCCTCTTGGCTTGCTTCCGGCTTACTGTCCGATTCGACGATGTACCTCAGAGATGACGGCATTCGGTACCCAGCTCTTGTCCTACTGCTGCGATGCGTCGAATAGATACCTTCACTGAGAATCTTCTTGCCTGTAAAATCAATGTTTTTCCGCGGAAAAATCCAATGTCGCAACTAAAAACGGTCGCGAGGTGGAGGAACTTTTCGTCTGGCTGCCAATTTGCTTTTTTGAAAGCACGCGAGTAACGGGCGTAAAAGCGCCACGTTACAATGCATACCTAAAATGTGCATATTCCTGCAAATTTGTCGTATCTGTTACATATGTACATTTGTTATGAAGATACAAAACAATTTTTTTTTAATTTCTTTTATATCTCTTAAAAAACCAAAATATTTCTAATGCTACATATACGAAAATATAGATATTGAGGCTAGCTATCCATAAGACCTTCTTGAGAAAAATGCATTTTTCATTTTTATTGAAAGTGCAATATCTTTGTATTTATGTAAAAAAAAAGGGTGGAATCGAAAGAACATCACCTATAGCATCGAACCAATATAGAATAATTCTTAAAGGTCAGTAAAAAGGTAAAATAGAACGGTTAAAAAAGAAAAGTTTTCAATTTTTGAGAGTCACTTTTAAAAAGTGCATAAAATATGCAATTTTGATGACAACGAAAAACGAAGAAATATGTATGCGCTTATTTTCCGAGTACATTAATATAATAAATTTAGATGTCATTCGGGGAGATAGGTGCAGTTGGTCTGCATAATTTGAAATGGAATCGGTCCTAACACATACGAACGTTCGAATCTTCTTACATAAAAAATTTGGAGAGATTGGTATTTCTTGAGATGGGACTATCCTAGTGAGGATCTAAAAATCAAAATAAGTTTAAAAAATCACTCTTTATTGACTTCCGTAATGGTGCAAAGAATGTCTAGTTTCAATTTCAAGTCATGTCATTCAGAACTGTAAAAGAAAAATGGGTTGAAAAATGTTACAAAATTTGTAAATATTTTGCATAAACGTAATTCATTTCAATCAATTTTTATCCCAGAATTCTGATTGTAATGACTTGAAATTAAAACCACATATTCTTTTTAACTCTGCGGAAGTCAGTAAAGAGCGATTTTTTCGAAAATTTATTATGATTTTGAATAAATGAAGAATATGCCGAACTCGGTACAGCAGATTCCTAAGTATGGGTTTTGCATCCTGGTAAATAAAATGAATGAAAATAAATGTAATTAAAGTATGTTGGCTAGAGTAGATACTGCAAACTTTTTAAACTTCTTTATTGAATTGAATTAAATAATATTAGAAAAATTTTTTAAATCTTTTCAAATTTTTTAATAATTTTCAAGTCTCCGTATAAGAAAGCAAGGCCTATGAGATCAAACTAAAAGTATCAGGCTTCATATTAAGGCTTTAAAAAACACAATGCAAAGTTTCGGAGAGATTGGTGTTCCGGGGGTGAAACACTCTCCTGGTTAGCAAAAGAAAAAATTCTACCAGTTTGGTTTTAATTACGTGAAAAATTGATTTTTCAAATGTATACGTAATAAATATATAGTTTAAGTTATACATAGGATACTTTGTTTACGTACTATTTTTTTATGAAAATCTTTGTGATAACTCAAAAAAATAGTTTCGTAAAAATTGAAAGTGTCCTGCATTTACTCATGTAGCAAAATTAATTTGTCTGAAATATATTGAATACGAAGCATTGAATAATCAATATAAACAAATAAAAATAATTACATACGGAGTATTGTATTTTTATAAAATTAAAAATATTTGTTACTCTGGAATTTACTTCCACATTTGAAATGTTAGAATTATAAATAAAACTATGAAGAAAAATAAAAAATGAAACTTACGGCTTGACAAATTTGGTAACTTCTTTCTAGATTGACTGCACCTGGTGGTTCTTTAGTAATATTTCGCGAACGACTGCTAAATTGTTCTCTTGTTCCATTTTTTGATGATCGATGGGCTAAAATTCCTGAATTACGATTGCTTTTCGAAGGTATGCTCATTATCATGGAATAGTGGGATGGTTGCTGAGGTTGTAATGTAGTTATAATTTGTCTATGTGCTAATGGAAGTAATGTTTGTTTTTGAAGAACAACAGCTCCACAGGTTTGTATATTTTGTTCTTGAAGAGAGGTTTCAGATATAGAACTGTGCATCTGATTTGAAAATTCATTTTCAATATTAAGCTCAATAAGGTCTTTTTGACTTTTACATAATATCGTACTCTGTGCGAAATTATTTAAATTAGTTTGTGACTGTTGGGTTACATTATTTGGATTTTTTATTTGAGTACATATTGGAGGATTACTGAAAATAGTTTCGGATGAGCTATGTTCTATGGATGTTTGAAAATTTGTTTGATATACACGTATCGACTGCAAATGTGGTAAACTGATAATCGATGAATTTTGAGCCGAATGTATGTTCTTCATTAAGCAAGATGAAACTGGAGTTGATATTCTTAAACTTTCAGAACTTATTGAACTGCTTGGTACTTGGACAAAATTAATTAAATCGGAATCTTCTTTGGTACTGTTGAATATTTCACTTTGCCGGCGTGAAATTTTTTGATCTGTTGAAGTCTCGGATTCACTACAATTATCTGATGTAATAGTAATATTAGTAGAAACAGTACTATCCACAGTAGATACTACCAGAGGCCAAGTATCTTGAATGCATTCCTAAAATGAAAATTCATTTTGTAGAAAGAAATATATTAATTCTCTATTAATTATAAATAAATGCAAATAAATATTGATATATTCACATTTAAAAATCATTGACAGAGTTAGAGAATCAAGAATAAAGACTGTCAATCAAGGTCAGTGTTAGAGAATGAAGGAGAATAAAAGAAAATTAAGAACGGATATATAGAATGGATAGAGAGAGAAAATCAAGGAAGAATACAGAGAATAAAAAAAGTGACATAGCAGCAGAAATTGTGACAGAAAACAAAGATAGAAAACAAAAGTTAGATATAGAGAATCAAGAATGGAGCTAGAGAACCATTAGAAAAATCCGGCATTTAACGAACTGCCTAGAGAGTTAGCAAATTTTCAGATTGAGGAATGATGATCGAAATCATCTTTCCTCTAACTGCCTGTCCACGTTAAGGCATTTGCTAGGGATTTGCCTAGGCAGTTAACTGTCAGACGTGGATTCGGCAAATAGGTGAATAAATGTTTACCACTTTTAACTTGAATATTTGTTTATGAACTCATTAATCAGAATTGTTGAATAACGGTAAATATTATAATCTTGACCCTGCAAATAATAGTGTATGGGTGCGCGACGGAACTTACTCAGCCTCCCACCACGGAACCTTGCGTGATGCGTGGGTTAGCGGCAGCGGCCAACTCGCGGCTCTTCCTGCCGATCGCCGGTCTCCGCCGAAGACGCACCACGCCGCGAGCATAAGTGGCTCGCGGACCTTGTACTTAGTAATTACCACATTAACAATATATTAGATTCAGCGCAAGTGCTTTGCATCATTATTATCTTACCTTATCCACCTCTAAATCCAACAAGAATAATTTGCATAATTTGCGCTATTTGTTAAAACACGCCATAGATTGATGGCATCTAGAACTACATGAAACACTATTCAAAATTATCTGTTTAAGACACTAATATACTATTGCAATTTAAAAATGGAGATAATAAGAGCGTGGAATAGTTTTATAATTAAATATCAATATTTGCGTGCGTAACAATAAGAATTTTATTCGCGCTTATTTGTGTGAATGAAAATTCATTATAAAGCACACAGACACACTGCATTAAAAACATTACATTCACAAAAAAAGTAGCTGATTTATATTTTTTATCTTCCTATAGCTTTTATGACGAGTTTAATAATAACAGATTGAAAGCTTAATTTAACAACTTTCACTTGAACAAAATTCAGTGTGATTGATGTAGTATTAAAAAAAATATCCAAAAAATAAAATATTTTTATTGTTTTTTCTCCTTCGAATGCAGATTCTTCCACATAGTATTTTACCTCGCGTCACATGTAATACACGTGACGCTGCGCATCACTTCACGTGTAATATATGTATCATTCCGCTGTTTACATTTCACACGGTACGTAACTTAAAGAACATATTTCATACTTTAACCTAATACATGTGGTTGCAGTTGATTTATCAAAGTATATTTATTCAGTTATTTTTTTTTAATTGATTGAGAAAACGTGATGTCAGCTGCGTCAAGCCCACAATCAAGATTGATTTCTATTTATGTATCCTGGACAAAGACGGCCGCGAGGAGAATGAGCACAAGACCATGGAGAAGTGGCAGTTCTTCCAGGGCCAGCAGTCCGGCTTCCCCAAGTTCGTGAACCGCGACTACCTCCTGGACCCAGTGTTACGGCTCAATAAGCTTTCGCTTGAGCATTCGGTAGTTCGTGATCGCTTTCTGACGTAACATATACTGTTGTAATTGATAAAGCTGCTTAATTTTCGAACAAGCATTAATGCACATACTATTTAACGTATACAATTTGAAAACATGTAGCTCAAACATGTTTTAAGGGGGTCATCCCGTATGATAGTTGAAAAAAATCGATTTTTTTTTTGTATAAAATGAATCTAGGGTATGTCTAGAATAAGCAGGTAAAGTGATTTTGCAAGATTCGAAGTCGTCGGGAAATTACAGCTGCCAGAAGGCAAGGTACTCGTAAACGCTACTCTCCTCAAACTCAAATAAAATGTAACGGTTAGTTTAGTTTCATTCTGGCAGTCGACAACGTAACAGCTATTTAGTCGTTCAAATCAGAATATTTTTCTGTTCGTGTGCTTACATTTTGCAATAAGTGACAAGATTTCAAGGAAATCGTCCTTCTTTTGAGAAAGATATCGAATATGCATCGGCATCGGCGAAAAAACTGCGAGAAAGCACGGATGTGGAAGTACCTGTCGTTGCGAGTTTTGGATACTGCATTTTAGAGTTTGCATCTGTATTCTCAGCTATTTCTGCAAATGTAGTATGCAAAAAATGTAAAGGCGAGGTGACTTTTACGCAGTCGCATTTCCTAGGCTTAGGATTTAAAATAATCTTATCGTGCAACTGTAATCAACAAAAAGTGATAAACTCGTGTCCCATGATTCAAAACGCATGTGAGATCAATCGCCGCTTTGTTTTTGTGATGCGCTAATTAGGGATTGACCACGAAGGAGTAAATTTATTCTGTAGTTTAATGGACTTGTGTCAAGCTATTGGAAATGCTACATATACTGCACTACTGGAAAATATATACTCAGCCGCATCCGCAGTATATGACTTTGGCTTGTCCTTTGCTGCGGCGCTAGAAAAAAATCTGAATGAAGAAGCTGCAAATACAAAGCTCGAATTGACAGTGTCCCGGGATGGAATGTGGAAAAAACGCGGCTTTTCATCTTTATTTGGAGTTTCTACGTTAGTCGGAAAATATTCAGGAAAAATGTTGGACGCAATGGTCATGAGCAGGTTTTGTGGTGGTTGAAATTTAAAGAAAAAATCGCTGCCAATAGATTGGCACGTAGCTTCCTCCAACTTAATTTTAGATTTCCTTTTTTTTATTTAATAATAATCTTTT
>JAXIUT010033175.1:0-14360 GCA_035586675.1 Eurytoma californica | reverse complement strand
CGTCTTATTATACAATAAAGGATTATTAAATATTAATTAAGTAGTCTATATTTATTCTAGTAAAATATTTCCTACAAATGTTTGTCCGAAATTTCCCCGAAAAAAACACCAAGAAAAAAGTGTACTATTTTGTTTTCAACGTCTGTGTATATTATTCTTGCCAGGTCTAATAGATTATCTACTTTTAATTAATGTAAAAAGCAAATTTCGCAAAATTCCTACGAAAAAAGTGGCATAACCTCCTCGAAAAATGCTTTTCTTCTTCGCGCCAATACTCCGAAAAGTGTTTTTTTTTTTTTCAAGTTATATTTGAATAGTATTAATTTTGGTTGTAAATAACTGAAATGTGCTTTTTTCGTTAGAGGCAAATAAATGATTGTTTCTTTTCGTTAGGGCGACGTTGACATTTACGGATGTTTGAGAAGAGTCGAAATGATTATATTCGTAAAATTGTAATTTATTGATATTCCGCTAATTTATACACGCGCTAGCTTAATTTCTTATGCAACTTTTCAAATATTAGCTTATAATTAACGCGGTAGGTGCTTCTGAGAAATACTGATTCCGTTCGTACACGATCGTTCTATTGGCCGATAAAACAAAATTTAATTCGAAGCTACAGTTATTGCTGAGTTAGTAATTTAAAATTAAAGGTTGTTATATTTAAGTTCAATTTAAGTTAACTGTTGCATTACTTACTTAGAAACTATATATAAAAATCTATAAAAAAGAGAAAAAAGTTGCGAAATGTAACATTAAGAGAGCAGAGAAAAATAAAATTAAGTTACATATATTTAAGGTTTCTGTAGAAGAAAATAAGAAGTGAAATCTCAGTTTCAAATATTGCTCATGCATTTCCGAATTAAATGACAGATAATATTGTAATATTTACCATTTATTATTTCTTGTTTTGTAAAAATTTGATAATGATAAAGGAAAATTATTAAAACTATGTAAGAATGATAAGTTGCGTTAATAAAAAACTGAGTAATTCTCCGATGTTTTGCAAGATTGAGATGAGTATTAAGCACTGTCATATACAGCTGTAACGATGAGATTACTTACTTATCCGACTTATGCGTTAAATAAATATTTCAAATGTAGATACACAATGAAAAAATCTACAGTAAATTAATTTTTAAATAGCCTTATAAACTCTACATTAAAAAAATAATTTGTTAAATATTCAAATGATTTTATAAGTAAAAATTGTAATAAAAACATTCCTTAAAAAATATAGTTGTACAGTTCATTTATTTAATGTTTAAAGATTAAAATTAAATAATTTATAGAAAAAATAGATAATTGTCAAACTGCAGTGTATATATGACGAACATTCTTTAATTTTTCATACGGATTAATAAAAATTCTATATTTTTGGGAGGCAATTCATTAAGTTTTTTTTTTTAATAATAAATCTGGTATATACTAGTGCAGTTTAATGTACTCCAGTTTTAAGTACCCAATATAAATAATCAAATATTTATCAAAGCATTAAGTGTCAGTTAATTTCTAATCATAAATTTCCCTCTTATACTCCTGTATTAAACAAATATAGTCATAATGTATCGAAATGTTAAAAACTATTTTCCTTAATCGTATAAAATTTACGACGAAGCTTACCGTAAAAATTACCTGAAAAATCCTAATCAAAGGATGATTTACAATACCAGAAATTTGTTCCTGAATATTATAGCAACTTATAGTAATTCTGTCTGAATGTTAAATATTTGGTAATGATAAAATTTTTTTATGAATGGCACTTTCAAAATTTGTGAGATTTTATCGTAAAAGATGCGGTAATTATGACGTATCATGGAGCTTTTTTCTATAAAAATTAAGGAGCTTTTTCTATCAATAAAAAGAGCTTCTCACATAAAATTTTCAAATATATATCCAACAGCTCAAGATTTAGATAAAAATTACAGTGATATTCTCGTAAAAATTTTCAGTGTCGTGGCTGCCCGACGATTACGTTTTTTTCGCGTAGTTTTTACGGTGATCTTCATCATACATTTTTCGAGAAAATTCTATCACACGCATTTTCATCATACGCAAAAGCAAGGATTTGAATAAGGCTCTGTGCTTAGGAAAAATTGAAAAATTAATAATTCGAAAATAATTTTTGATAAAGTGGAATAATAATTGTTTAAAATGTTAATAATACGCCATCCCTTTAAACCTTGACGTCCAAAGGTTTATTAACTATTTAAAAGCATAAAAATTAATAAAATTAATTTACCTCCACGCATATAAAAATAAAAAAACAAATTTAAAATTAAGAATACACCAAATTCTTCAACCCCTATTACAGATGGCAATTACCTTTCAATCGAAAAATGAGAGAAAAAAGGTACCGTTATACTTGATTACGCGAGCGCCGGGAAATACTATCAAGCGAGTTCCGGACCTTGGCAGAGCTTCGCAGTCGAGCACGTGGGACTTACGTAAGTGCGTGAGCGGCGCGACTGACGGGTTCTGAATCATCCGAAGCCTATGACACGACAGACTTTAGTTCTTCGAGTCTGCACACATATCGTAAATCCAACTTTTTAATGATTTTTTTAATAAATGTTAAGATACATAGGGAGAAATTTCTATTAAAAATTACTGTTATTTTCACGGTAACCATGGACTTCTCTGACACTCCGTGGACTAAATTTTACCGTGGAGTTCGGTATTTTTTCTTTTGTTTTTGTAATAAACTACAGAGTGTCAGAAAAGTCCATGGTTACCGTGAATATAACGGTAATTTTTAATAGAAATTTCTACCCATATGTATGTATTGCGATTTATCAATCACTGATGTCCGTGTTAATTGACTGATGGATTTAAAAACTTTAAATCTTATGGTGAACTATATAGCTTATTCAAATAAAAAGATACAAATTGAGAGAAAACTCCGATGACATATGGATATAAATAAAGTTGTTGGATTTTTCTATTAAATAATGTTCTAATTTTAAGTATTTAGAATTTATTTATTTTTCTTAATGTTCAAATTTACAAAAATTTGGTAGGCGTTATAATAAGCGAAGATTTTAACAAATTATTTTTAAACAATTTTAATGTTGCAATATGTAAAAACGAGCAGAGCAGACGAGAAGCAGAAGATCCCGAGGGTGTAATTCATTATACCCGGGCAGAAATTATCTGTAGGAATTATTTCTCGATTCAACTGTGGCTGCTTCATTGACTGTGAAAAGTGGGACTTGCGGTAACAAGTGGAGGTTTTCTAAATTTGCCGCAGCACAGGCAGTGGCACCCCTTGTTGGCGGTTACTTTAATAAAAAGCTTTGCTTTAATTTTATTTTAAACTTTTATTGGCATATTGGCCTTTAAAAAGTTGAAGAAAATAGAAATGCACTTTTTATGAAAATACTGTAATATCTCGTTTAAAAATTAACTTATGTGATATGATCAAAAATGGATTTTGAAGGACTTGAATTTTACTTTACAGTGATATTAGAAATTTTGAGGTACTTTACTTTTTTACAGATTGTCAAGGAGCGCAAAAAATGAAACAAAAATTCATTCGTTTAAGTAAAGAAAAAATTTATTTTATGCACTTTTTAACCTCCTAAAGTTAAAGAACTTTTAGCCGAGGCGTAGGCGTAAGGCAGACATTGATAGGTAATTACCAGATCTATATTTGAGGTGTACTCTCATTACTATTCGATAAAAAAAGGGTCAAAATGAATCAGTTTTTGAAATAAGATTTTTTATTTTTAATATAATCTAAAGACAAGAAAAATAATGAATGACAAAGAAGTATCTATTAATTTCTATTAATTATTGTTTTTTTTAAATATTTTTACTTTTGTTTCTATTCTGTATAATTTACCTCAAAAAATAATATTTTTAAAAGACAATCGAATACTATTATTCAATAAAATTTCACAGATCAATCACTAAATGTTGCAAATAATTGTACGTATATATAGTACACACTAAGCTGTGTCAATCATTTGAAATTAAGGAAAATTTTTGAAGAAACCTACGTGAGAAGAGATAAAAGGCGCCTCTTTCGCAACTGCGAGCGAAAATAGCGAACGGGATTCTTCTTGCTATTACTGCCAAGTGTTCGTTCTTTCGAAGTCGCTTATTATGCGCAAACGGAGGGACGGGAATCGCGTGCAAGCCTATGAGATTTTCGCTTTCTCTTGAAATTTCATTCAAACGATTGAGATCAATTCCGTCATTTTATACTGCAATTACCAGCATGCCAGTGCTTCGTCGTCAATTTAAAAATATAAAAAGTTTAGACAGTTTAAAATTTTGAGAATATAGAATTATCTACATGGTAAAATTAAAAAAAAAATGACAAAATGTTTTTAAGTGTCATTAATAATAATACATTAAGAATTTCATAAAATTATGAAAAACTTTGATACAAACTATTATGCACACATTTATAATTAAATCTACAATAACTATAGCTTTAAATATAACTCATACTTTTAATCAATAAATAATTATTAATAAACTAACAAGGAACAATTCAGTAAATATTAAAAGTAAAAGATTTTCGAATTCTAGAGTTTAAAAATCTCCGTTGGCAAAACTCCAATTATTACCGTAAATTTAAAATAAACACAAAAGACCGCACCGACTATAAAAGCTGAAAACTTCAAGCGATTGCTTTGAAAATTTTTTCCGCAGAATAGTGCATCGCTTTAAAGAAAAGGAAAGTCTGGGTCGGCTTCGCGTGTCTGGCGGCTATAGAACGATCACGTTTTGTCGATAATTCGAGGTCGCCCATGGATTCGCGGTCAAAAAGAGCGAGCTCCGCAATTGCGAGTGCACTTTTCACGCGAGTACCTTTTGGCAGGGAATCAAGCATTTTCCCGGCAGATTTTGTCTCGCCAAGGGTAACTTCATTTCCCGGAGCGAGACGTGCCGCTCATCGGTATTCATTTTCATTACAGCGGCAGTTTGGCGCTATTATTCTAACAAGAGATTCAGAGTGATTTCGCTTGGGCAAAAAGTCAGTCTAGTTTATACCGGATTTTTGTAACGTCTCTTAAAATGAATTATGTATAGACTTTTAGAGGCTGTGCCGAGAAAAAAGACAAATGTTAATTTTACTACTAGTATAGTAGTTATTACCGCCGAATTATAGTGTCTATTGTAGAAAATTAAGGAGATAGTGGCCATAACTTGTTCAGTTTTATGGCGATTGGGCAGAAAATATGCTGTATTTTATGCCCACACTGCCCCACCTACTGGCGACGGTAAGTGGGCTAGGGCTTCGCGAGGCTCGGACCAAGACCAATGTATTTAAATGGAGTCTTGGTCTTGCCTACAAGACCAAGACTCCATTTAAATACATTAGTCTTGGTCTTGGTCTCGTGAAGCTCTAAAGTGGGCATAATAAATACGAACGCGGGCGCGCGTATTCGAAGCACGGTTGTAGTACGCGAAACAGTACTTTTGTTCTCAGCCCAATATTTATCGGGTAGAAGCGAGAGAACTGTGACAGTATGACGATTGACGCATACTCCATAGTTCATACATACACGACGTAGATACGTGTATTACGGATACGCATCTTCGTCGTGTATGTATGTATACATATATGTATGAAAGTGTATATTTGTGTGCATATGCATGTACACAATATATGCGTTTAATACGCTTCCAGAATACTGTATTACCATCCAACTTTATTTAAATAATAAAATGTTTATTTTTTTCAATAATTAAGAGTTGTACAATATAACTTCGACTATTCTCATTATTTCGTTTTTTGATTTAATGTTAAGAACCTCAATGTCAGGCGATCGTGAGCATATTATGTCAATATGTGGACATATTATGCCCAATATATTGCAACATATCGTGCCAAAAAATTATGGGCACTAGTTAGTCGACCGGGCGTGCCCGGCCATAAAATAAGGCTTATTTTCTACAAGGGTTATTATTTTTAATAGTTTCTATAGACGATAATACAAAGTATTAGAAAGTTATAACTAATAGGGTAGTAAAATTTACGATATATACACTGAGAGAATTTTCCCTTAAAAATTACGGTGAAGCTCACCGTAAAAATTACGGGATAAAACGTAATCATGGGACGGTTTGCTACCCTGGAAATTTTTACGGGAAAATCATTGTAAATTTTTTACAATGCACGATACGAAAAGCTCCGCAAAAATTGTGGTGATGTTACCGTAAAAATTACGGAGCTTTTTCTGTAAAAATTGCGGAGTTTTTCCCGTAAAAATTTCAGAGCTTTAAAATTTACAATTTACAATGATTTACTCGTAAATATTTCTAAGATGGCAAACTCATTATTACGTTTTTTCTTGTAATTTTTACGATGAGTTTCACTGCAATTTTTACGGGAAAATTCTTTTACAAAAATTGTCCTTACTGTCGGAACCCGAAAACAAGTGGAAGGAAACACTCATTTTATAAAAAGTTCATGCGAAGCAAAGTTACAAAAATAAAAACCTGGAATTAAATATAAACCTATTGAAAAGGTATTTGAAACAATAGATACAATTTTCAAAGAAAACAGCTTAAAAATATTGCAGACACCAGAACCAGAAGCCCCAGGAAACAAATTAACTCGAAACAATATTCGCATGACGTGCGGAGGCATAAATTACCTAGGATCTAATAAAGCAATATTCTATTTCGACAGAGGTTTCAGAGGAAAACAGATATTCACCAATTCCATGTAACCACTAAAAAATCAACCTAAATACAAGGATCTGGTTGTGATAAATGAAATTGTCTTCACATCAGACTGTAAATGTGACTCCAGCAATCAGCACAAGCAAATGTTCCTTCGCTATAGGGTCACTTGTGCTGCTGGACTCACATGCCCGGCAAGACTAAACAAACAAGAAAGATTATTATACGCAAGAAATAAAAATGCTGGGTCAGAGTAGTTTTAGTTTTTAAGTTATTTGTATTTTATATACCATACCAGCGAACACGAAGTGAATTCCTCTGCTGGGTTACTTTAGTAACACTTTTGTATTGTAAATTTATATAATAAATATAATTACTTATCAATGTTCATCTCATATCCTCCTATATTTCTACTATTCTTTTTTTACTATAATGGCCCTAATGTTTTCTACAATTTTTTGTGTGTGCCTAATTTTTAACAACCTATGTATTTAATTTTTATATTTTTGTACAACTCTGTAACTGATTTACGGTAAAATTTTATATCAGTTATAGATTTCAAATAAGAATAACGAAATAAAAGTTTGAAGTAAGTACGTTTGAAAAATACAGAGAACCTATCTTACAATGCGAAGTAAAAAAATATCGTTCCATTGGAAACAAAATTTCAATGTTGCGAGTTATCCTCTAGGCGCCCGCGTGAAAGCGACCCGTGATCGCACGGCACGATGGGTCGGTCGTGCATGCATGTGTAGCGCATATCGCTATCGCGACCTTGACAACTGCAGAAACCACGTGGTGCTTTTCTCCGTCGGTGATTCGTGTGGATCGACTGCAAGACGATATATACATGCGGCCGGCATGAAATTATTATTCGCTCGCGCGGCCTTTTTTCCCGCCAATTTTTGTCGCCGCTTTTTCCGCTGGCTATTTTTGTTCGTTTTTTCGTTGATCCGTCAAGCGGAAAACGTAAATATTTTTAGCTTGTCTATGGTCGAGCTACTTATTCACGATTGAACTTATTTTTCAAGGTAGAAATGGAATTAATTTAAAATCACAACAAAAGATATTCGCACAACGAAGTTTTTTTTCATACGAAGTATACACAGTCCATGCTAAATTCGATTATCATTTTACTTTTAATTATTGCGCATCAAAGGAAGATTTCAATCCTAGTATTGTTTGTAAGGAAAATTATTATTAATGTGACTTAATTTAAAAAATACGCAATCTTACGATCTTTTATAAGATTGCGTATTTTTTTATTTATATCTTTATCAAAATCGCATTAAATACTGAGATGGAAAAATATTTTATTCGCGATTATGCTAGAAGAATTAACTTCTTGTTCAGTTTAATTGACTTTTTATCTTTTTCACCTTAAATACTGTCGTTCGTATAGGTAGTAAAAAATTTATATTCAGCGACATATGCGCGTGCTAAAGAATTAATTTTGTAAAAATCACGTGAACATCGAATGAGCTGATCGTGGGCAGAAAATGGAAATACGCAGATCTGTTCTGTTAAAAAATGAAGCAGAAAATATAATTAATGATTCGGTAGGGTATAATGGACTATCAGGAATCGCAGTCTTTAATTAATTGTTATTAATTCTTCACTTTTTTATCGGATTTTACGTATTTTCAATAAGGTATATATATGTATATGATATTTTGTTTAGAGGTATGTAGACAAGTTTAGGTCACCTAGTGGCCCTTTTATTCTTTGCTGATAAAATGTACTTTCCGTTCCGTTGAACAGGAAATTAATATATACAATATTAATATATATTATGTTAACTGTATTATTTATTATATTCTACTATCTCTCTGTTATACTATCGTAATATTGAAAGAAAATATCGATAGCAATTTAAAATTTTTACATACTTATAATACAAATTTAAAATATGTTTATGTAATAATTGTTCTCACAAATTGTTAAAATCATTACTAACACAGCGAATTAATTTAAATTTTATTTTCAAATAATCAGTTGTTAATAACAATTACGAGTTTAATTCATCTGTTAGATCAGACGTCAATTAAAATTTTAATTCAAAATTTAAAAAAAGCGCTTATTATATTTAACTTATTCTCACTAAAAAGTACGCAGTTCTATGTATTTCAAAAGTCGATCTTTTACCCCGCTAGACATCACAATACCATCAAATCACTTTATTCACCAAACGATCGAAAAATTCTGCACGAACCAGTGCACTTGACCGAACCGAGCGAGCCGCACCAAAGTCAGTTTTACGCGACACTTGTTCCCGTGCATCACTGAATCGCCCCGCCGAACCAATTAAAACTTTTACCTGCAATTTACCTGCATATGCGAAATAAAAAAAAAAAAAAATTTAATCGAAACTGTCATTGAGTAGGCGACGCGGGGGGCGAGATGACGTGGCCGCTTTTAGAAAATCAAATTAACCTTTGCGCCTATATACCTCGCGCAAGCTCCCGGCCAATCGCGCCAGAGCTTTGCACGCGGAGCTTGCGACGAGGGGAAATCGAGGTTATGTAAAGGGAAAAGTTTGCGACGCGCCTCCTGCGACCCCTTCGTTTTCGAGCTTTCACTACTGTATCCTCGGCCACCCAAGCCAGGTGTGGTTACACGAGCACATGTAAACAAAAGCAGCGCAGACGCGGCCTGTCAGTTCGCGAGCCTCGGCGCGACGACGGCGCGGCGAAACTCGCGGCCGGACGGAAATAGGCGCGGAGAGGAGAGAGACGTTCAACCTTCGCGCCGCGGCTAAGGTCGAAAAATCGATGAGCCGTGGCAGGGTTAGGCAGCGTAGGTGCACCTCAACGCGCGGCGAGCTGCACCCGCGGGGAGCGCGCACTTATACTCACAGGTCATTCGGGGCTCCGGAGGTGAGCGGCTCTCCCTCGCTGAGGACGTGATCGGCGACGCGAGGACGGCGCACTGAGCCGTGTACGCGCGCGCGACTCGGTTGGCCGCGGAGTCTCTCTACGCCGTCGGGAGGATGTGCTCCCCCAAGCGCCACTGCTGCCTACTCGTCGTCTGCAGCGCGCACACGCCCGTACGACTGCGCGCGCGAGTCGCCAAAACTCGCGGGTGGGGGCCGAGTTTTGCCAGGAATCGCGGTGACGCGGGTAAGGCAGGTATCTGCGCCCGACGAGAAACCCTGAAATTTACTGCGGAACTTCGTCTTTAAAGGGATTGCATTTTGTTACGAAAATGTTAATTTTTTTACTTTGGTCAAACGAACGTTAGCTATGCGCTCTATTTTTTTATATAATTAAAAATTAAAAAAGATACAAATTTTTACAGTATACTTTTAGTTCCTTTTATTTATTAAAATCAAATCGAATTTGAAATTTAAATAAATATTAATAAAAGAAAATATATCTTTAAAATCATTTAAAATCTTTTGAGAAGTAAAATTTATGTAATGAAGTTTAAAAAGATATATATGAAGATTATACAGGAACTACAATTATATATTTTAAAAGTAGAACTACTTATTATTTCCCTGAGATAAGACACCCTGTTGGCTAAATAGGCTGGCTATAAATATACCAGAACAGTTTCTATATTAAGTCATACAAAGTAATATTGGCTAATAATTATAAAATAAGATAATAAATTATTTTTATTTCACAAGTGCTTGATCAGTAAATGCAACATAGTATTAAGAGTTGCACCAAACGCTTTAGTTATTTATGAGTCATCTAAATTGTACGAAAAAAAACACATATAAAAGTAAATTTTATTCTTAAATCTTTAAAGAAAAAATTGAAAAGATTTTACGAAAAAAAAGACAAATTATACGAAAAAGTTTTAATTTAGGATTTGTTTGAAAACTTAATTAGATCTTATAATATACAGCTTTATTAAATAATAAACGCAATAATCTCTGTAAGTGTCGTAAAAATGACATTTAAGCACCAATTTTCTCAATTTCGTCAGCATCTTCTGCATCCAGAAGATGAATTTTTTTCTTAAAATGTCTTTCAATATCTTGACAAATCTGCATTGCTTGAGCAGAGTCTATTAAGTTT
Source organism: Eurytoma californica (assembly GCA_035586675.1). NCBI lineage: Eukaryota > Metazoa > Arthropoda > Insecta > Hymenoptera > Eurytomidae > Eurytoma > Eurytoma californica. Next base: position 3,690 of record JAXIUT010033175.1, on the reverse strand, counting down.
ATTGCAATGCCTGATTTACCAAATCTACCTGTCCTTCCTATTCTGTGTAGGTACGTTTCACAATCTGCACGTCCATTTTGATCCATTGGAAGATCAAAGTTAACCACTATAGTAACTTGCTCTACATCAATTCCTAAGGATTATCATAAGATAAAGATCAGATCAGGTCAGTGAATGATTTATTGAAAAAATTTAATAAAATAGTAAAATTATTACCTCTTGCAAGGACATTAGTTGTGATTAAAACTTTTTCCAAACCTTCTCTGAATCTATCAAGCACAGAAATTCTTTCATTAACTGTAAGGTCACCTGATAAAATAGCCACAGAATGTCCATCTTTCGTCATTTTTGCTGATAGCCAATTTGCAGTTCTTCTTGTCTGTAAGATTTTTTACATGTAAGAAGATATGATGAATTTCTACATAAAAAATACTAATTGTTTTGTACTTACATGACAAAAAATAATTGCTTGTCCAATTGTTATTACACCATAAATATTTGTAATGGCTTGATATTTTTCATCAACATCTTTACACTTAACATAGTATTGTTTTATATTATCTAAACTTTCTTCTTCTTTAAGTAATCTTATTATAATAGGATTACTGACAATTATTTCAGCAAATTCCATTACTTCTGGTTCATATGTAGCCGAAAAAAACATCATTTGACATGTTGGAGGTAGCAATCTGAATTAAATAAAATAAAAACTTACATTATATTGTTAGATTTAAAAAATTCTAAGATCAGTTATTCTTACTTGTGAATTCTAATACACTGATCTTGATGACCTTGTGTGGCAATCATTACATCAGCTTCATCCAAAACAAACACAGAAATCTTTTTTAAGTCAAAAAATTTAAATTTTATAGCCCAGTCCAAAACTTTTCCTGGAGTTCCTATAATAATGTGATCTTCTATTTTAGAACCTCTTGATACTGAAAATATATTTTCAATTTTAGAATAATGAATAAAATTTCAAAAATACTCATTAACAAAGAAATATATAATTACAATCTTCTCCTCTGACTGCGTACTTCAATTTTATTTCAGGACAGAATTGTGACATTCTGGCAGCCACCTCACCAGTTTGAATAGCCAACTCGTAAGTTGGAGAAAGACATAAAACTTGTGGATAATGTTTTGTAGGATCTACCCTACTTAACATTGCTAATACAAAAGCTGCAGTTTTTCCAGTACCAGACTGTGACTGAGCTATCATATTTTGTGGCCTATTAAAATTGAATTGACATTATAATCTATATTATTTGTAATGATTGTAACAAAAGTATTAACTATAAAGATAAACTTACGGATCAGCTAATAAAGTAGGTAATGCTGTTTCTTGAATTTTTGAAGGGGTATTAAAACCCATGGCATATACACCTTTTAATAATTCAGGTTTTCTAAAAAAGTAATTTTTAACCAAAATCATCAGTACGATTCCAAAAGCTATAATGAGCATTAATAAAAATCACTAACAAGTGTAAAGCTTCAAAACTCTTTATACTATACAATGGAGAATTAGGATTTTTTCGTTGGATATCCAATGGTTTTGTAGTTTCTACAAGTCCTTTCCTAATAATTTTCTGTAACAAGGACTTTTCCGCTGGTGAAATTTGTTCCTTCTCATCCTCGGTCGTTGCTGGAGGTGTAGTTTGTGCATCATTTGGGGTATCTTTTGTTCCAGATAAATCTAAGTTTGTCACCTGCGACATTGAAAGTAGGAAAATAAGCATGCTTCAAACCTCATTCAAACGACCATTTGAAAAATTATTTTCACAGTTAAATAATGTGATGAGAATAAAAATTTGGAAGTATCTAAATAAAGACATGCAGAAAAAACTTGAATTCGACGCAACAATGAGCCTGCTTGATGAAAAGTGAGGTTATGCGGTGGAGAAAGAAGATAGATTCTAAAATAGGTGAAAATTGTGCAGATCACCTTTGACGCCAGTTTTTCCTGTTCTTCCGCATACTTTCCCCAATCGACTTTAGACGAAGCCATTTTTGCATGAAGAATATGTGAAGGAGTTTACTTGTACAGTGGCAATTAATTTTCCCTCTCGACTTCACTGAAAAATTGGAAAACGGCTGCTGACATTCACGGAACTGTACGTGTCGCGTCGCCCGCCGGATTACCGCGTCTCACAGCAGATATTGTCGTGTCCATGTGTGACTAATGCTTGGCGCTTGCTGTGATATGAGTGTGTAGGTGCATTACTTCCTATTCGTCGCGTTATTTTACCGCGCGGCATGCGCAAATTGTTCATGCTTGCTAAGGGTATTTATTGAGTAAGATAATTGTTATTTGATCGTTTAGATGAAAGTGATTATGCAGAAATTGTAAAAAATAAAATAAAATATTTCGTGGAATTGGTAGTAGTATTTTATTTATTTAACTGTAAACGGACAAACCCCTTTTACAATTACACGCGCGTATTTACGTGTTTTTAAAATCTACAATTGTTTATTAAATTACAACAATTAATTTAATATTTGAATATGGTTGGTAAATATTAACATTAGATAAAAAGTTATATTTATTCATTCAACTGATGAAAGTTTTAAAAAGGGTATAAACTTTTACTTTTGAACTAAAAAATTATATAATAATGTAACAATTTTTTTTTATTTACGCATTAATAATTTCTAATGAATATTTTTAGATTCTAGATTTGGCGTGCCTGGATATTCTTTTTGCAACTTAATGCGAATGAGCAATAGAAAATAAAATAAAAGACAACCACCGATCAACTAATTACAATTACGCGAGAAATACTAACTACAATGAAAAGGATATTTTATAAAGGGATTTTTGAATAATCTAAAATTATTATTTTACTACTGCATTTGAGAAACAGTTACACATTCCCAGTAACTCAATTTATATTAATCTTAACATTATAGTGCATTTGGATTAAAGCATATTTGTAGATTCCAATCCTAAAAGAATGAATCTTAAAAAACGTTTTGAAAATGGTTACTTACATAGTTTTGTTTATGAGCTTCTTCTGTTTCAATCTTTGCAAGTGTGTGCATACAAAAGAGAATGAGTATTTATTTAAATGTTTTAAAAAATAAAATTTATTTACAGTTATATATTAAAATAATTGAGAAGTAAATCTTTTCAGAATATTAAATTTTCAAAATTTAATATTATAATTTTTTAATTAAATAAATTACTAAATAGTCGGTATTCCTTTGTAGAACTTACTATAACCCTATAACCCAACTTGAAGTAAAAATAAAAATTGGATAAGGAATGAATGAAGGGGTACTAAAATATCAAGTAAGTTTAATTCCATTATTTATTTAGGAACTACGTATTCAAAAATTTGGAAAATTAAATAATGTATATATAATAAATCACAATTATTCTACATCACTAAAATTACTGTATGATATATTTAACATATAAAAATTTTATTTCCATCGCCTTCTTAAAAAGAAATTCAATATATTGTTTATTTTTGCTGCAATTATTGTGATTGCTGTTTGCTTGACTCTAACATATTTCAGTCCATTTTAAGCCACTATTTACAAACTGCGTATGGTCCTTTGCTTGTAACTTTATAACATATTATTAATATTTGAAATTTTAGTTGCAAAACATTAAGGGGATGTGAAACCCTCTTGTAGGAATCTGCATTATCGGCATAAGTATTTTATTTATTATTAAAGATGAAA
>JAXIUT010033164.1:0-14362 GCA_035586675.1 Eurytoma californica | reverse complement strand
TTGATGTAGCATCTACAAATGAATTCATCAAACTAATATAACAAAAGAAGATGAATTTGCAATATCATGCAATATAAAACTATTTCTATTTGCATAAATTTATTTTGTTTAATTAGCTACCAAATAATATCGTATTGATAATTTTCTTAAAATTACCTTAAAATTAATTCCTACCCTTTTGATTACATACCAAATAGTAGTCATTGTAAAAAAATGAAAATAGTCAGTTATTTACTCTGCAAATCAAATTCTCATCCCATTTGACTCTTTTTCGGGCGACAAAAATGTAAAGACAGTTTTAAGTTCCAAGAAAAGGTATATAAAAGAAGAGGTCTACATAGCATGTCCATTAGAAGACAATCCATCGATCTTTCCACGTCCTAAAGTCTATTTCTATGCTGTGAAAATCGTTAAACTACGATCCTCTTGTGATGGAATGGACTTTTCTTTCCTTGTGTTTTAAATTTCTACTAAAAAATGATGAAAACATTAAGGTAAAGTAGCCAGACCTTGAAAAAATGTTAATTATCTACATAAATATCGTACTAAGGAACTTGACAATCACCTCTTGTGAGCTTTACAGGGAACGTAGCGTACGAGCTTTGCAAGACGTAAATTCAATATAAGATTTAGTTAAAAATTAGTGGATGCTGTTCGGCTTTGTGCTTATACATACGTATAAAGCTGCTCGTACGTACTGTGAACACACGATTTTTTTATCTACGCGATATAGATAGAACCCTCTTAAGAAGAATCCGCAGCGAAATTTTCACGTGCAGGCGGTCAGCTATTCGGAAATCGCCGTATGGATTTTGCGCGCACGCGCGCGCGTCTCACCCTTCCCGGCTTCGATTTTTGCGCTCGACTTGCTCGTCATCGAGCCTCGACCTCTCTAAGGCCGTTTTTAGCCCTGGCCGAGGTGCACCGTGAGCGTGTTTTCCATCGCCACCGCCTGGTTCTCGCACTTCGCTGGAATGCAATCTTTTTTACAGCCACTTTTATATACGGATGTACCACGACGGCCCCTCCATTGAGAATCCGTCCGTTTTTCATCCCACGTGTTTCACGGAATACTCGCACAATGGAAAGAATAAACGCTGTCCTGTATAGTGCACGAAGGTGGAATATGTTTATGTTCTTTTTAGACGAAGCATTTTAAATATTTTTCCTGCTAAAGCGCCTCTCGTCGCAGGAATCGAAGCGCTGAAATAAAATTGTCGTTTCAAATGTGCGGATGCTAAAAAAAATTGCATTTTCGCGAGAATTACCGGGAGAGCGAGGTGATTGGATTTGAATTGGATGTGAATTGGTCAAGCGCGGCTGAATAAATTACTCTTCGGTTCAAATTTGAATTTTACAACGCACTGTTACAAACTTGACGGCTTTGTAACGAGCTTAATTATTTGTTAATAAATTAGAAGATCAGGGTGTTTACGCAGCAGCTTAAGTAGTAGTGAATAATTATCAGCTGCCGCCACCCAATTAGTTATAACGCGAGCATTACGTTGTTGAAACATTGAAATGTGCTTAATAATGTTATTTGGACGATTCACGTAAAGTGTAATGCTTTGCAAGTCATGATTAGGTACATAATACATAGTCATAATCCGTAACGTAATCCAAATTCGGCGCACAAAAGCTGCTGTTCATAAGCAATTTCTATTGTTAAGTACTTCAGCATCCAAATTCTTCCCGTCTGAGAGTACGTTTTTTCATCAATCAATTTTCATTATAGGAAAATCGAATACAATTGAAGGATTCAATTAGAACTGAATCACTCTCCACTTAATCAGATTAAAAATATAATAGCTTCCACTACCAGTCAAATAAAGTTAATCTCCACATCGTTTACTTGGCACTATAAAAGTGTCAGCATCCATTTCAGCGAATCACGATGCTCCGAATTAGAATCTTGCATGAAAAATTTCATGAGATCCGTCAGATAGAATATCGAAAATTAATCGACACGTATTTTTTCTTTTTTCAATTTAATGTTTATTGTCAAAGATATAGTGATTTGCAAAATCACGATGACATCACACCTTAGTATTATACTAGAGGGTTCAGACGTGCTACGCGTGCCGTAGGGGTGCGGCTGCATTTCACCCCTAAAAAAACCAATGAAATTTTGTTTTCCTTTACTTCGAGATCGATTTCGAACAAATGCTCGCTAAATCTTCGCTATAAGCATTAAGTTCTGAATTTTTTTTTGAAATTCTAATTGACGGATTTGACGGAATTTGAATTAATATTTCATGCAAAGTGTCAATTGTGAAGAAAAGAAAGCATTTATGGCTACTCAACACTCAATTAACGTAATGCGCGCGATATCCCCATTCTTATTCGACGAGAGCCATCCCAAGTCCCGATTAAATTAGCATTCGATTTACTCTTTCAAAAGTAGAATCTCCCGTTCTTTCGAGTTGAACTCCCTCCTCCTCGGCGCGCCATTGTGCCGGGTTACAACGTTAATTTCGAGTCTGAAAAGCCCTCCGCCGGATCCTCTCCCTCAAAACTTTTTGAGCTTTCCAATTCAGCCGAGTTTCCCCATAATAACCGGCGCTGAAAAAAGCTACTTAAACCGAAGCGTCCGTCTCGGCTTCCTCCTTATCGACCGCCGAGCGGAAAAGGCTTAATCTAACAGGAATTCGTCCGCCAGCGAGAAACGCCAGGACTGCATTAAGGGGCTCGGTGTGTAATACGGAGATTCCGCGCCTCCCCCTCGCCCCGGGTACATTTTGTTTTCGATTTAGCGCCGAGCATTGCCCGAGGACGCCGGCGCGCGTGCACGGGGAAATTGAAAGACTCGAGCTCTTTAGAGATGCAAAGAGCCGGAGATGGAAGGCGGGGGACAATTAAATAAACCAGAATGGCTTCTTATTATAATAAAACGATGGGACTGGCTGCTCTTCCTGGATATCGGCGACTTTTCGTTACAGTTCATTTTTCTCGTTTTTACGAGTCTTACTTTTATTGTGCGCCAGAAATATCGAGGAGACATTTTCCTTGAATAAACCGGGAGGCATTCGTACGTGCGGCTTTGAAAAATAAGCTGGTTTTCTCTACGTGCACAGCTACGCACACCACTAATAAATGATAGGCTACAAATTCTCTTTCTAATCTAAAATAGAAATTTTGATTAGATACTGGCCTGATATTGGATCGATACTGGTTCAATAAATGTCGGGTAGACAGTATCTTGGCAGCAACGTTCCATTATTGGCACAGTAGTTAAATTCACATGGGCGTTCATAACGGCGCAGTCTCCAGTACATTTCTGCAAAGAAACAGCGGATGGTGAGATTAATAAAAAAAATGTCCATGGAAAAAAATTCTTAAATTTAATGATGGATTACTCCAGCGGCGGCTCGCTACGTGTCGCAGCGAACGGAGCATTCGAGACTCTGAAAGAAAGGAGAGAGAAGGTTGGACGGCAAAATAATTTGCTGGAGTAAATAAAAACGGCAGATAAACTCGTTGGATAGAGGCTGAAGTTTCGAAAAGTCCAAAGGTGCTTTGCCGGTTTAATTAATAAACTTTCATGCAGGTCGAGTCCCGTGGACTCCCTTTACCTCGCTTAATCAACATCGAACTTTAATTAGATGCCAATGTTGAGGTATTCAATAAAGCACCCTGTGATAATAACGTGACAAGCCAAATTACACCGCCCGCTTAAAACACCTTCTTAATTTTATAAACTACCAGTCTTTGCATATTTCAACTTGCCTCTACAGGTTCCTTATTACTAAGCTTATTTAGGCTTTAAAATTTCTTTTGAATATGGTGACAAGAAGCAGGATAGTATTTTTTACTTTAATATTTTTTTAATATGTGGGTGCTAGATACAGTATTTGAATAAAACAAAGGTGAGAGCTTTAAAAATTTACAGCAGCTCTCGTACTTTAAAGTTACGTGAGTCGATGTACGAATTCGGGTAATAGAATTTTCGAAAAATATTTTATCCAGTTCATTTGAATTAATCCATTTAAATTGCTGCTACCCTGAATACAGGCGAAATTTATTTTATCAACGCTGCGTTGTACCAATTTGCGTACTGTCCCATATAATCTACAATACTTATAAAAAAAAAAAAATTATTTATAATATTTTCTCACACTTTAACAATTTATAAGCGCTATAAATATTATAGTAAGAAAATTGAGACATCAAGAAATTTAATCTTAATTTCTAGTTGAACAAATTCCGGATATTTGCCCATTCTTTCAGTAGACGTTTAAAAAAAGCGATAACAAATTTCACCTCCGGTCGTAACAAACTCGAACGAGAAAAAGGTTAAAAAAGACCAGGGCGCGGGAGGGCGGAAGGTGAGGACTTTAAGCCTCTCAAACCTTCCAGGATACGTTAATTAAATTCCATTTATCCTGATTGCGATCTGAAAAAGCTCGCCGAGCCTAGGCGGCCGGCGGATATAGCCGGCGCCCGAGCGTGAGACTCGCAGTAGAAAAAAAAGGAGTGTACACACAGGCGAGATACAGCGTTCACCTACGCGCATCCCCATTTTCCATCCCGCTCTCACCAGCCGTTTATTCGTTATTCCAGCCGCGGTGCTTTTGCAAGCTCGCCTTGCGCGCAGGCGAAAAATCTGGGAATACCCCCTCGGTGTGGTTTTTTTTGTTCGCCCACTTTTCGGCGGATCGCAATTTGCGCGACAAAGAGCGCAAAGAGGATTTCTTTCGGCGAGCCGGTTTTTCCGACTTGCAGTTCGCCTTTACTCGCGCCCGCTTTGCATAATTGAATCGCGGCCCGGACGGTGTCCCGATTAATCGAGCCCCCTTCATCTCGCGGAGTCTTTCAGGAGCGCTCGATAATGAAAATTCGTCAATTCTTTTTCCGATGATATTTCCGCACCGCCCAAAAGTTATTTTGAACGGCGAGCGGGGAGTGCGTCGAATCCCCAACAGCACCGGCGGCTTCGATCGCCGCGGGCATGAATTTTTATGCGTACGGGGAATTCGTGGATCGCTCGTTAAATGGTCCCCCAAAGATGATTTAAAAACTCGTTTAACAAAGGATCATGCGGGTGCGTCAATTGGTCCGATAAGAAGATAGAGGCCCGCAGATGCTTGGGATGCGGGACAATGCAAAGGCTCACGTGCAAAGGGCACGTGTTCCTTATTCTTTCGGGAGACGAAAAGTTCAGGGTCCGGGTAATGGGGAATTAATGAAAAGATTGTTTCGTCGTTAGTTTCATGGCCTTGGAGTCGGGACTATTGTGTTATTAAAGGTTAACGCACCGCGCACCGGTAATTTTTGTGAATCTTGATTCCCTTTTAAGTATCGCGATGTTAGGGGAATTTTTTCATGTCCAAGTTATTTGTTTTCCGCAATTTTGCCACTCGTTTCTATGATGGAAATGTCCGTATAGAGGAAGTAATAAAAGATAATTACTGCCAAATAAACGGGGACGATTACTTTTTTTATTGGCACAAGGATTCATTTGCAGTTTTTATTTGGCAGTTTTTATTTGAAGTAAAGAATAAAGACTAAATTATAAAAATCTGACAAATGAAAATAGAAAATAGTAATTACTTTTATTTAAATATAAATGCAAAACACTGAGGAAACTGTTCTGGTAAAAATAATTAAAATACTGTATAAGAAAGTGGCTATTAGACTGAGATTATGAAGAAAAATGATTACACTCTAAAAAAGATTAAGAAAAATTACAAATTTACAATAGAGTCTAGCATAATTTATTATTCTTATAGAAAAATTTACTGACAATTATAGTAATTTTTTCTAAAATTTTCTCAGTGTACTTTTATTAAAAAATTTTAATAATGATAAATTAAGTAAAAAGAAAGAATAAACATTTAATGATGGATCTCTATTCGAGATGCATTTGAAAGCTTAACAGCTGTACTCGGAAAAAGAAAATTCCCATCGCAGTTTCTTAATAATAAATTAATCCCCTCGGGAAAGCATTTTAAATTACTTTATTTCTCGCGCACCATACAAAACTGTAATTATACGTATACCTCTCAGAAAACTGCCGAGTCACCGCAAGCCTATCACTCTCATAGTTTTCACTACCTACACAATCTGCCAGTCAACTCGATTAAGTAACCTTCCATTTTACACTTCCTCCCCATCCTCCTACGCTCGATAAAGAAGAAAGCGACTCCTTCAAGGCGCCGACGCCTACGTTAAACTTTCAATTTTTCGGAAAAACCCAGCAAAGCGCGCGGCCGCCGTAAATCCCGGAAAAATGATAACGCGGAGCATCACGCGAGTGCACGGGTCGGCGGCACGAATGGCGGAAGGAGGGGGGGAGGGGCTGGCAGCGCCGCCGCTCCGTAGGTGGGATCAAATTAAGGGCGCCTTATCGAGGAACTGCACCTCCCCGTCCCGTATATACCTGGGCGACGTCGTCCCCCAGAGTTGGCCGGATTAGGTTTATCGCTCGAGCGAGCGAGCTAGTCCGAACGGCGCGGGCGGCGCGAGGACTCGCCCGCAGGCTGCTTGCGGGTTACTCGATTAAGTGTCTCCTAATTATCGACACTGCGCCGGCGTAATACTTGCGTGCGCGACCCGCCCCTGTACCGAATTAGTCCTGCTTCTTCGTTAACCGCTCGACAAGATTTACTGCTCCCGCGGCCTTTTGGAGAGTCGTTAAATTTTATTTTGTATTTTTTTTTTTTTTTTTTTTTTTGGATGGATTGTTCCTAGTAATGAACTGAGATTATTTAATTGCGGATTGTTAAGATGTGAATTTTTTGTGAATAGATTATTGATTGAAATGCCGATTGTAAGTAAAGTAAAGGAACCGAAATATTTTTAATGGTAGAGTATAGTAAATAAAATTAAAGTTATTAAAATAAATAATAAAAAATATAATATTGTTGTAACCTCCCTTTTTTTGCAGTTTTATACTTAGTATTTGATGTGAATGTTACCGGAAAGGACTATGTGAATAAAAATGAATTAATTGACTTAAAATTTGGCCAAAACATTTATATTTATATATATTTTTATAAGATTCACGTAGAATATTAACAAAATAATTGCTTGAAAACTTTAAAATGACAGTGAAAAAAATCATCCCAAATCTAATTATTATATAAGAATCTATTTAGATTACTTGAAGTTGATAGGAAATTAATATCATTTTAATTTGTTTGAAAGGCACTTTGATGATTTCCTTTGAGTATACATAGCAAAATAATTGCCTGTAGTTTTGTTGTTCAATAATTTTAAAACCAGGCCGAAGTTATCGTGAAATAGAAAATTGTACGATCCATGCATTTTTCATAGCCGTGTATGACAAAGGCAAATTAATTCTATTTTTACCCTTATGTCGGCCGATAATTTTAATTTGAAATTTTACAATATAAAATATATCACAGGGTATTAATTAAGCTAAAATAATAATAAAAAGAATTCTAAAGATTAACGAAATTTTATTATATTTTTATTATACGCTTGACGAAAATAAAAATTAAAATGACACCCTTAATTTTTTAAATTGAAATAGTTCGGATATTATTAGTCCTCACATTCGCTTAATCAATTTCGGTATGTAATTAATTTTTTGTCCTTCCCACGCGCTCCATCCACACCTTCCGTACGAGTTAAAAAATTCAAAACAAATTAATCCCAGTCGCAAAAAAGGTCATCCCCTTAATTGGCGGGCAAAAAAATCGACAACTTCAAGTTACAGCCTGGCAGGCCTCATGCGGAACAAAAAAAAAACTCACTCGGCAAACTAATTTTGCCGCGCGAGTTTGTGCCGCTCGAAAAAAAGGGTAAGCGCAAAAAAGCGGCGGCCGGAAAAAGGGCTCCGCGTCAAAAGAAGTCGAAATTAGGTGTGCGGGGTCCCCGCAGCCGTAAACATCACTCGCGGCGCTGACGACAACGCCGAGGCCGGAACGAAGTTTCCGCCACGCTGGCCAGCGGCGAATTCACCGGATGTAAAGAGAAAGTCCCGCTGTGAATTTAGCGTCGGCAGCAAGAGAGAGAAACGCGGCCCTTTTCGTCCGAATCTCACGTTTGAAATTAAATTTTGCTAACTGCCGCGCTGGTCCAAAGTTTCTCGACGCGAGAGGACAAAAAAAAGGGGCGCAATTTTTGGCCTTCGGATTGGCGTGGAACTATTCAAAGCTCAAAATTCAAGGACTTGCCAGAGTTCGAAAGAATTCCAATTTCGAGCCGAACTCGTCGACGGAGACGGCTGAATGAAAGCTCACCTCGAGCACGCGGTTAGTCGTTAGGGGAGCTATAAAAAAAAAAGAGAGAAAAAAGCCGGGAGAAGGAAGTGCAGACACGGGTCTGTTGTCAACCAGTCGTATAATTGGGCTTTTTCGACCGAAACTGTCGGGGCGCATTTAGATGGCTCGCGCTTTACAATCCGCAATGAAATCCGATTATTGTATTCGCATTTGGTTTGGTAATTCGTAACAATGGAGTAATATCCTATTTCTGCAATATATCCGGGTCACGGTAGATGTGTTTCCTCATTTTCTTTTCAAATTGCAATAGCGCGCTTTCTTTGATTGCAAAAAGAGATTTTAATTTAATTGGCTGGATATTTTTTATTAAATTATTGAATAAGTTTCTTTATACAGGGAAAAAGATTATTATTAAAGATATAAAGCAAATTTTAATAACTGTAATAGTTAAAATTTGTTCTTTTTTATTACTTAGTAACTAATAAAATTATTTAATAATTGTAGCGTACATATCCGGGATGTATATATTTTGCACTATATAAGCGCGTTTTGTCCCAGATCAGCCTACTGGACTCGTCAGTAAGGCGTGTAGGCTGATCTTGCCTTAGAGGCGATATTCTATCCGACACTATTTAATTTAAAAGCTTTACTTTACCGCAAATTTAAAGACGTGAAACTCCTCTCGGCGGTTGACCCTTCCTCAGACTCGATCACAAATGAACTGACGCGTCGACTCGAATGTTTTCGGCGGAAAATTTGCTACGACCCTTTGTTTTAGAAAAACGCGGAGAGAGAGAAAGTCCCAGCCCTCGTGGCCCGAGAGAAAGAGTAGCCGAGACCGAAAGACCACCACGTTTTATTTCGGTCATAAAATACGGTTCGACGCGTGCGCGGCCAAAACTACTAACCCGGCTCAAGATAGTCCCGAAACTTATAAATGATGCATTGTTTTTGAATAACTATTTCTTGTGGAGTTTTAATTATTTATTTTTATTCTTATTTATTTTATTTTGTAAACAATTGATTTTCTAATTTCAATTTTTACGATTTTTATAAACAATCCTGATTCTGTCCGTAACAATAATCAAATTGGATATTTCCACCACTAAAGTAAAACATCTCTAAGAAAAATGGCTAGAAAAATTTGCTACATTTGTGACAGAGTCAATTATGAGTATGTGTGTGTGAGACAGAGAGGTGTAATGTGTCGAGAAGCGAGAAGCGCGCGCGCCGTGAAATTTTTCCGGCGAAGCACGTAAGAGAGAGATGGAGTAGAGTAAGGAAGTGGGGGTTTAGGGCCAGGCTAAGAGCGCGACCGGAGTGCCGAATAGGTGTGGGATAGCTCTGGGCCCCGCGCGCCCACAGCTAGAGCGTTGGCGCTCGCTGATTGGCCGCGGCGCTCCGGCCGCGAGAAGACGCGCGCCCAGCGCGTCAGTTACCGCCGGCCAGCCCTTAGAGGACCACCTCCGCGTAACCCAGCTGGAGGAAGGACGCGGAACTCCAGCGAGCCCGCCGTGAGGAGGCAGCGGAGCAGAGCAACGAAGCCGAGAGGACGCCGAGGAGGCGCCGACGCCGAGGAAGGAAACCGAGCTTGGCTGGAGCGGCTGCAAGGAGGCAGCCGACTCGCCGAGCTCCCGCCTCGCAGCGAGCCAACCCTGATCGCGTCCCCGGAGACGCCGCGACGACACCGAGACCTCGCCGCATCGCCCAGCAGCTCAACGAGCCAGCGTCAAAGAGCGGGAGTGAGTATTTGCTCGAGACGGCGTCGAGAGTGAGATCTCCGCCGTCAAGGTGATAGGGCCGTGAAGTGATTGGGCTGAGACGGCGTGGAGAATAACCTCCGCCGTCCACCTGGCGGCGCCGTGCAGTGAGCGGGTAGACGCGTCGAGGAGACAACTCCGCGTCCCTGTGTTTCGGGGAGCCGCGCGCGTACAACGCGCAGACCGAACGATTGCGTGAGCGTGAGTCTGCGGAGGGTCGCATAGAGGCACGCCTCCGCGATCCCGCGGATATACGCAAGAGCCGGTGAGGATACTCCGTCCCAGGCGCAATCCACCGGCGACGTGGAGTTTATCCCCGGCCACGTTCAGAGTTAGTGGTGAAAAAAGGTGGGTGAATTGGGTCGAGTGCGCCGCGTGGAGAGTCATGTCCGCGGCCGCACTCCCTCGCGCGCTCCCCTGGAATAGGAAGAGAGAGGTTAGACTGGAGCAGTGGTTAGTGGTGTCAACGTGCAGCCAAAGATCGCGTATTCACCGCAGTCCCGGTGGCGATTTCCGTGCCGGACTTCGGTCCCGGGTACGCGCGACCTTGAGTAAGAGTAGAGCCGTGGCGTGTGTGAGTGTGAGTAGTGATAGTGGTGACGAGCAAGAGTAAGGGAAATAGAGTAGCGACCAGAGTGAGAGATAGAGTAGCGACGAGAGAGAGAGAGAGAGAGAGAGAGAGAGAGAGAGAAAAGAATTATACAGAGATTGTTGTAACCCGTGGCGGGACACTGCCGGGGTTGAGATTGCAAAATCTCCCCTGGCGGCCACGGAGCACTGAAAAGGGCAACGTTGTGTGGAGGCCCAAAGGTGGAGTGTTACACATTTTATAGTAACCGAAGGATATACTCAACCTAGACAGACAATTACTGTAATTGTAGTAAATTAAATTATGTAAACATTTTTCTTATATCGATCAAGAGGAAAATTTGCATAATTTGAATATAAACTCAATTCTCAACTTAACTTAATTCGATTCAATCTCATTGAGTTTGTTGTCAAGTAATCAATATTGTAAAATTTTAAATGTGTCACGTAACATATTAAACATATCTTGCAAATGTGAAAATAAAATTTAAAAATTAAACATTTCATTTTATCTTTTCCAGTTGAAAAGTGTGCATCGAACTTTAATTCCGATATTTCGAGACAAGGGTTTTTAAGGATATTCATCTATCGCAAGGTAATCCTCAACTTAACAGCAAGGCCAACCAATTTCGAAGTCTCCAACAGAAGTAACTAGGAGCATCTTTATCGAGGTGAAGCAGCCGGATTAACGGAATAATTTTGAAAACTCGTAAGACGCTTTCCTTAGGGGGCCGGGACCCCGGCGAAATTTAAATTCCCCCTATCCCGTAAATCACGGATTATTTTAATTCAGCAGCGATTCGCGAGGCTCACCGGGGTCAGCAGTTCGAAGAACGCCTCCCCGGGTTCTTCGCAAACCTTGGACTAAGGGCGTAAATTAATTAGGGGGAAAATACTGGGCGAATTCGGTATGGCGGATCGATGAGGCTGCCCGTGCTTTTCGCGAGAGTCTAATGCCGCTTAATAGATTATCCGTAGGGTCGCCTCCGGAGGCGATTGCACGCGAGCTTCGTCGCTTCCGGTTGGACTTGGCAGCCGCGCCGCGCAAGCCTGTTGCGCGTGACCCCTTCGCCCCCTCGCACTCCCTACCTACTCTTACTCTCCCGATAGCTTCCTTCCCGGATTACGTGCCCCGCTGATCCTTGCACTTACCCCCCACTCTCCGCTGTAATTTATATTGGTGTAGAAGAAAAGAGCTGCTATACAATGCACTCGTAAAAAGTTGGCGGGGGGAGGTTCGATGATGTATAAAGTGAGTTCGGATGATGGTTTATGAGGAGTACGTCGATACCGGGCAGGATTTGCGGATTACTTATGGGTATTTAGCGGCAACGGCGGATTACACGGATCAGCTTATTTATACCCAACTTCTTAAATTCATCGCCGCGACCGCGACGCTTTTTACTTCGCTAATACCCTAGTATAATGAAAATTTATGAACACAGGATATGGGAACACGGAGGTAATACAAAATTCAGAAGAAATTTAAAGTACTGATCGTAGTTGTTAAAATGTTATATAATTACATAAATGAGAAATTCTCCGCAGAAACTTCTAAATTACATTTTAAATAAAGTACGCGAATCAAATTGAGTAATCGAGAATATGGAAGAACATATTTCGATACGACAACAAAGTGCATAATTGAAGAAGTCGTGGATGAAATGTTAAAAAAATTTCAAATATTCTCTTTCTCCTTTAAATGAAAAAAGACAGCATTGACTCCGATAAGCCTAAAAACAGCGTCGTTTGAGACCCGTACATGGACTTCTCTACCGAATGTACAAACCCACTTAAAACTAACAGATAAAATTATGCCCTTACGAAGATTCAAGGATTAACGACCGGGTACTATATCTGCTCTCCGACGACTGCGGAAAATAACCTACACTGGCAAAAAGCAAGACAGGCTTTCGGGCTAATTTAAATTCTACGTAAATTTGCTGCTCGACTGTGCGGGGGACGCACAAAAAACGCCTGACTATTTCGCTGCTTCGCGCGACGGATAATCCGCCTTTCTGCAGCAGGCATACGTAAGCCGCCGCTGATTTCTCCAGGGGAGTGGGGGAAAAACTGCGGGTGCAATTGTCGTTTTTCATTGTTGTCCTGAATGGACGTCACGGGGGGCTCTGCCTTTGACGCGGCATTAATGGTTCGTTAACGAAACGCGAAGAGCCACTCGGCGATGATAATGCCCGGCGAAATTAAGGAAGCTTCGTTTTTCCCCACTCAGCCAGACATTGTTCAACTTAAATTCGCATTTTAACTTTGATATGAAAAATAGATTCCTCGAAAGACGACTGAAAATGTTAAAAAAAAAGCTCGATGCGCAGAGCGGCGGATTTGAAAAGTTCAAAGGCACTGTAAAGCCCTTATTATCTCTCGTAAAAGGGGGAAATTGAAATGTAGATAAAATAAGTTATGATAGATGGTACTTGTTGAATTTCATGAAAAGTACAAAAGGCCATAAATTCGAGGCGCGATTTGTCTTTGTCAGCTCAATGCTTTGTACGATTTATACGGCGGGTTAAGGACTGTTCGTTCGAATTTTGCATGGACGCCTCGCTTTAAATTTAATATCTCTTTTATTATAATTAGATAAACCGCGCGGTGGAGTGATCCTTTTAGCGAATGAAATTAACGTGGCGCGCATGAAATTTTCTTTGATAATCAATG
The DNA here is from genome assembly GCA_035586675.1 of Eurytoma californica. Classification (NCBI taxonomy): domain Eukaryota; kingdom Metazoa; phylum Arthropoda; class Insecta; order Hymenoptera; family Eurytomidae; genus Eurytoma; species Eurytoma californica. The sequence goes on along the minus strand of JAXIUT010033164.1, from coordinate 1,149 downwards.
CAAACACTCGCTTCGGAGGGACAATCTAGCACCTTTGAAAAAGTGTGCCTGACGAACCGTGCGAAGTAAAATTTGACATTTTCAATTCGAGCACGTAGATAAACAGACCGCTTTGATTATTCAATTAATCCCTTTGTATTGATACTGGGATACTGCTGAAAGCAAACCGGTGTAAAAATACACTTGAAAACCGCTTGACCGTGGCTGATTGTGAGCGTGGTTTATCGGTCAAATATAAATTTGCACGAAAGATATTTGTTATTGATTACTGCTCTTACTATAAAGAAACTCAATTTATACTAATTTATTTAATAAATCATTGAATTAATGGACCGATTGATTACTGTGCACCGCTAATAAATGATTAAAATTAACATTTTAAACCGGTATGTCAATTATTCAGATTTCTGCGTGAATAAATGTGGATTTGTAGTCGTGCGTATTTACATACTATTTTATTCTAACTAATTCAAATTAATTTTTAATTTCTACTGACTGTAGATTTTAAATATTATTTTTTATTATTATTTATCTATTTTCTATCAGTAGTTTTAAGACGGTGGATAACGTAATTTAAAAAAAGCACCTTTATACAGGCAGATAAATTAATTTTTTTAGAATAAATGTGTGCAACGAAAATTTACATCACATACTGATAATTAGAAACCAACAAACTCTATTTCCAGATATTAAAATGTGCAATCTCACATGAAAGGAAAAGGAAATATTATTTCCAATAGTTCCTAAATTAGAAATGTAATCATTACTTTGCAAAAGCCCTTTAGATTTTACCTTCCAGGTATATCTGGTAATCATCGTAAAAATCACGTGTTCAAATATAATAATAAATTAATAAAATTAATTTAAAATTTATTTGCATATAGGTTGTTCGATTTTAAGTCACACTTAAATATTTATTCAAATATTTATTCATTAAAATTTTAAACAAAAGTTATATAACAAATATTTATTCATTAAAATTTCAAACAAAAGTTGGGTTTACAAAAGGCCATAAGTCGGTAAGAATAATCTTGACTTTGATATTCAACGTCAGTTGAAGGACAACTTGGGTTCCCATGAAAGAATCTACTCGTGGTCCAATGCTGAACCAGTACATTCTACTGATACTCCAGTACTGACAGTCGATAC
>JAXIUT010033153.1:852-14364 GCA_035586675.1 Eurytoma californica | reverse complement strand
AGAGAGAGAGAGAGAGAGAGAGAGAGAGAGAGAGAGAGAGAGAGGGAGAGAGAGAGAGAGAGAGAGAGAGAGAGAGATCCCGGGGAATCCCTCAATTAGGTCGGACACTAAAGAGAAACATAAACGCACATCCATACAGACATTTCGAAAATGTTTATACAAAACCTTTGTTTTTACGATAGTTATAAAGTTTCCTGTCAGAGAAATGAAAGAACATGTTTGTATACCTACATTACTTTTTTTCGTTTCGAGAAATTTGATTTTTTAGTTTTTTCTTGTTACAATTAGTTATAGGTGAGCTTAAAAGTTGTACACAGTCATTTATATATGAAATACAAATATGATCATACATTTTAGAGCTCAAAATAGCCTTTTATTTTCGGGTGGCAAAGTTAAATTCTCTCTTTGTGCCCTTTTGCCGGGAAAAATCGAGTTATGCCCTTTTGCAAAGAGTTATTCAGCAATGAATTTTCGTGTTATTTTCAATAAAATTATCCTTTACAATATCACTAGGACATTTGTTATACATTATTCTAGAAAGAAAGACAATTCTCATTAACTAATTGTAAGTGTAAATGAGATAAAAAGCTAGATGTAAAAGATGTTAATGAATATGGAGTTATGCCGTTTTGCCGGGAACAATTGCACTTTCTACATAATTGATATTTATTTATTTATTTAACAAACGGGCAACATGCCTTAAAGGTGAAAACAAGTACCTCATAAAAAAACATAAATATAAATCAGAAAAAAATATAAAATGTAACAGAAAACACTAATAATTGAACTATTTATTGAATTATTTATTTATTTTGACAACTTGTGACCAATGTCAATAAAAAGAATTTCAAGAAATAAAAAATTTTTATCTTATATGTATTCCATAAGCACGTCTGAAAAGATATTGAAATCGATAAATTACCGACTTTTTAACGTTATTTGAAATCGAAGTAATGCAACTACGGCTTTAAATGAGCTGAAAAAATTGTAATTATGGAGTTAAGCCTTTTCTGCCTGGAACAGATGGAGTTATGCCCTTTTGAACATAGCTGGCAAATTTGTTTGGCAACCTTTAGGCACATTTCGCTTGTGCCAAATGAAAAAGGACCTTGTAAAGATTTGCGGCCCATGCTTATCTCAATTTTTTCAAAAAGTGGAGTTATGCCCTTTTGCCGGGAAGCCACAGATATATTGGCATGGAGAGTGTTTCTGGTACGTTTTCTGTAGAAACTGTCACCATACTTCTGTCATGCCGAAATATATGAAGAAAGACAAAATATTAGTGTTTAACACTAAACAGTTGTTGCAAAGTAGGTCTACAGTTAACTTTTGTAGAAACATTAAGTTTCGGTATTTACCCGTACGAAAAAATTTTGTGCACAAATATTTGTGCATAAATTTATGCATGATTGAAAAATTGTGCATACATTTGTGCACAAATGCGTACAGAGTTTTCAAGGGCACGCGAAAACCGTGCATGATTTCCTGCACAAAAGTCCCTGGTGGAAATTGCATATACATTTACAACACAAAATGGCTAGTGTTAATAATGCTCACTGACTAAATAATGGTTAGTAATTTCAATGGCCACATTTCGACCGCAAATGAAACGATTTTTGCTTTCTCATTATACAAAAAGCTTTGTATAGGCAAAAAAATGTATTTCTATTTTTTGAATTATAAGCACTTATTTAGGTTCAGAGTCCAAAAAAGTCATTTTTAGAAAATGTATGTATGTGTGTACGTACGTGCGGATGTAGTTCCCCCGTAACTACTTATAAACGGTTCGGTAGATTCACTTTGTGTTGCACACAAGTTTTACTCGATTGTCATTAGCCCGCTTGAAAATTTAAAGTACATCTATCGGTTAGTTTCGATTTTGGAGCTATTTTAGCGTTTTTTCTTTTTTGGAAATTATGAAATTTCCAATTTTCTACTGTTGCTTGAAAATATTAGTATTTTTTATTGTATTTTGGTTCTTTTTAATTATACTTGATGTTTCCTTTCATAAAAAATCACTTTTTAAGACATTTGTAAAGTTAAAAAAAAAAAAAATTTAGCTAATAAGGTACATATTTTCGCATGCAGTTAATTCGCAAATGCTTGTGAAATTGTAGATATGAAAATTTTTTTTTTTTTACTGTTTTCTATCAGTTTTATACAGGGTGAAGAAAATTTTGTTGGTGGGTCAGTCCTAAGTTTTGCACTCAAATAGAATTCAGTTATAATGATCCCGCTTAAAACTTGAAGTATTTCTAACCGTTAATTACAATTTTTGAGTTTTTTTAGTGTTATTTTGGAAATTTTTAAATTTGTGCTTTAAGTTTCCCCGCAACTACTTTAGAACAATTGTCTTGGTCAACTTCAAATTTTCCGCAAAAATTTCTTTCGCTTATCTAAAAGCCGCTTGAAAATTTCTAAGGTTTTCTTCCAATGGTTCCAATTTTTAGACTAAATGTGTTTTTTTTTTCGAAATTTAAACTTGTGGCTTTCAGTTCCCCCGTAACTTCTTTCTAAAGACTTGCTGGCTCGACTTCAATTTTTCTGTAACAGTTCAATTAGCTTATCTAAAAGCCGCTTCAACATTACAGCAGTTTTCATCCACTGATTCCGATTTTAGAACTAGTTACGTGTTATTTTCGAAATTTAAATTTTTTACTTGCAGTTTTCCCGTAACTACTTTTGAGCGGCTTGCTATATTGACTTCAAAATTTCCTTTGATGATTTCTTTATGTGATTATGTTTAAAAATATGACAATTTAATTTGATAACATGGTCTTTAATTAAGCATATTGACGTTCTAAAAAATATTAGCAGAAATCTCTATGAGTATGATTGCTAGTGCAGTTGGCAGAGTTTTTTAACCTATATTGGACCTTCGTCCAATATAACCCATATTGCTTCCTCGTAGGGGTTTTGTTATAGTGATTTTTGAAGTTTTCGTAAAAACATGGTAGCAATATTTTTTGTTTGTCAGTAAAATATAGTATTTTTAGAAAATGTGTGTGCGTGCGTGCGTGCGTGCGTGAGTGCGTACGTATGTGTGTGTGTGTGTGTGTCTGTGCATACGCCCAAACTTCAGCTTCCATTCGATGTATTTCAACCTATGAAGACTCATTCTTTTTTTCTTTTTATAATGTGGGCACAAAAAGTTTCATTTTGTCGATTCTTTTTTTCTTTATCGTCATTTTTTACATTTTCAAAAACCGGTCTGTTAATTCTTTTTCAATAATATTGCCCGTACAATTACTTCGCAAATAATGCACTTTAAAGAACATTAAATTATCTACATTTGACGATTTTGTTTTTTAATCGATCGATTTATTCTATTTGTATAATAAAAAAGGTGAGTTTTTTTAAAATAAATCATATCTTCAAAATTGAACATAGTAACTTCAAGAAAAAAATCATGTTAACGTGTCATTATGAGAAGTATATGCTAAATTGTGAAGTTATTTGATTGTTAATTTTGGGAGAAAATAAATCGGTTTTCTAGACACGCGATTACGAAAGTAAAAAACTTTAAAGCCATTTGAAATTCAGGGACCATAAATGATGGACTTTTTCGTGGTCAAGGTTTTCTTAGTACTTACTACTTCTTTTATTGCACTGCACACTGCCGCAGTACCAAACTGATACAGTGACGCGTGACATTGACAGCGCAGCAGATCCGTACTACTACCGCATGCATTACGCGTATAAATACGTCACTCGTCATATCGAAGTTTGCATAAAAAATCAAATTAACGTCTTTTTATTTTCGATTAAAGAATATAATGAACGATAATTGCATTATTTCAATTATTAAAAAAAAAAATTTCGAAAAAAACAAATATCTAATCATATTTGTTAAGAATACAATTATAATATTCATATTCGCTAAATTTTACTAGTATTGATTCACATCTAGCCTGGTTGCTCGTCGTAAAAGATAGATACTTAATGGCAAATACATTCAATAGAAATTTTGAATTAATTTTTAATTAAGCTTATTAAGGCAAAATAGCGTTTATATATTGGCTTTTTCAGATATAACCTGGCTTGAAACTTTTTTTTACTATCACAAAGCTTTGTCTGGGAGGAAGTACAGTAAAAAATTTTTAAGCTAATCGAGCCACATAAAGTACCCCTACCTTGGAGGTGTAATTTTAAAAATCGTTCCTGTCGGCTCAGATGGGCACTACCCCGATTTTTTTTCAACGAAACAATTTATCGTTTCCCCTGAATTATCCAAAAAAAATTTGAAGCAAATCGAGCAACAGAAACTAACCTCAACTTGGGGGTAGTTTCTGGTATATTAGCTCCGATGGACAGTACACCGATTTTTTTCTACGAAAAATTTTCTCGTATCCCCTCAAGTACCCAAACAAATTTTTAAGGACGTTCTCCGGCAAATCGATTTTCTTCAGAAGTTTTTAAAATTTTGCAAACGAGCTACTTTTGATGTGCTTTATTGATTTTTAAAAAGTTTAGCATAGGGACACATATTAGAAGTTGATGTATTTTACCTCAAACTATGGGATTTTAACATGGGAGGTATACGATCAGTATGGCCTTCAGACACATTTTAATTAATTGTAAAGCCAGTTTACTTCCGGTTTTTTAAAAAAACTAATATGTTATACTAGACGTAAAAAGGAATAATTTACAATGTTTTGCAATATGGCAACCGCTCCTTTTTTTAAGGTACACTCTGTTTTTAAGGTACACGTACGTAAAGAATAATTTCCATGTTATTTGTATATCTATATTGTGGTCTTGCGGAAAGATAATTTTTTTCTTCAAACATCATATTGATATATTCTTTTTTATACTATCATTTTTTTACTATTTTTTTAGTAACATGAATCAACTAAATGAGACTTTTGATCATAAATAATAATTTTTAGTTACAATTTTCGCAATATTAACAAAGTTGAGCACCGCTGCGCCGGAGAACGTCCTGAAGCAAATCGAGCCACATAGCCACAACTACCCCTAGCTTGGAGGTGTAATTTTAAAAATTATCCCTGTCGGTTTCGATGGACACTACTCCGATTCTTTTTCGACGAAAAATTTTCGATTGTTCCCTGAATTACCCCAAAAAATTTTGAAGCAAATCCAGCAGCAGAAACTACCGTTAACTTGCGCACTTAGAATGCGACTTATCCTCGTTTACGTGCATTTCGTGCTCACCGAGGTCTTTAACAGATTTCGGTGGGAACCAGGCGTTTCCAGAAACTAAAACTGCGTGTGGTTATTTGTTGTAACCCTACTTAAATGTAAAAAAATTAAAAACAACGTTTGATTCAGGCAATAATGCCGTTCGCGCACTTACATTCCGACACATCCTCATTTACGTGAACTTCGAGCTCACCGCGCTCTTTGGTTGTTTTCGGTAAATCAGCCAAAGAGCGATTGTAAATCCTATACAAATTTGAAGATAATTAGAGCAAGATTCGGTCGCAAGCAGCCTATATGGCGCGGTGGTGGTGGCTACTGTCATGACGGCTTTTACAACGGTAAATATATGTATATACATCAATATATATAGGTTATGTAAACAAATCGCATGATGTATACATGTATTGATGCGCGCGCATACATGACCTATATAATTGATGTATATATATATATTTACTGTGGTAACGCCATGACAGTAGCCATCGCCATTGCGCCATCTAGGCTCAGCTTACGACCGAATCTTCCTAATTGCTTTGTCTGACTGGACGAGTTTTCATGAAAAAACAAAAAATTAGTTATTTGTTAATTCTGTATGTATAATCTTACATTAACAAGTATTAATCAATCGACATGTTTTTTAATAATGCCGATTTATAGAAGTACTAATCGCATGATTTATAGTTTTTGAAAGTGTTAATTATGTAATGAACTTATAGGTGTTAGTTTTAGGACATCGACTTTTCGTTTTTTCAAAATCAAAACAATTTTTCGAATAAGTCGCTCTTTATTGCCCTCCAAATTGGTGTAAAAAATGACCGGTTTCTGGGATGAAAAATTTGTAAATATTACGCATAACTACAATATTTTTAAACCAATTTTTCTCCTACAGTTTTAAACGGAATGACTTAAAATTGAAAGCAGACATTCTTTGCACCAATGCGATGGGCTATAAAGAGCGTTTTTTTGGAAATTTGTTTTGATTTAAAAAAAAGCGAAGGAAAATTAGTACCGGTACGGCAGATTTCTATCCCTGGCTTTTACATTCACTTAATTAAAAATAAAAAAAAAAAATAAAATAAAATATAGATTTAACGTCCCATAATGTAATAATTGTTTTATTCCGTAGATTTCAGGCGCCCTTAAAATGAAAAATGATAAAAATCTTCGATCACGAGTTTATTATTCTTGGAAATTAGAAAACAGCTCTTTAAAACAATTAGTTTCCGATGGTTTGCAAAAACAAGTAGGTGAGAAAGGTAAACAAGTAGGTAAGACTGATGAATTATTTAGTAATTTCAGTTCTGTTTCCAACAAAATCAATTATGCTGCTGCTACGGCTACTTATGTAGCCAATAACGAAAACTTGCCTATTTCACAGGCATTGACAGAGAATGACGTATTGATCGATGGTGAAAAATTCCGCATTCGTAATGTGTTAGGCGATGGTAATTGCTTATTCCGATGCTTCTCTTGGTTATTACACCACGATGAGAACTTTCATGCCAACGTTCGAAGCGAAATAGTTGATTTTGCAGTACAAAATTGGGAAGAGAAGAAGGATATTCTAATGAGTACATGCGTTGAAAAGTTGTACGAAAATGCTGAGCATTATAAGTGCGAAATGGGGAAAGATGGTACATATGGCACTGACTTCGAAACAGGTATTTTCGTTGATCGTTACAAAATGCGGCTATCAGTTTTTCAGAAGCAAAGTGATAGAATAGTTAAAAGGTTGTGTTTAGATCTTAGGGATGAGAAAAAGCACGGAAGGATATTATTCCTTGGAGAAGAACGCACTGGACATTGGGTAGTAATAGAACCAATAAACCCACTTGATAAAATGAAATTGTGTCCATTAGATAGCATACAGGAAATCGGAAGTGAGAAGACATTAGAAAGCCCTATTGACAGTGTACAGTCGAACGCTTGTACAGAAAATGGAACAAATGAAATTCAATTGCAATTTCAGGAGCAACAAACTGCATCGGCTGACACTGAAGGAAATAATGATGCGACAGTACTTGCTAAAATGAACAAAGTACCTGTTGAAGCAAACGAATTGCAGACAGAACCAGTAGGACAAATTGAAGAAGCGCAAGAGATTCATGAAATAATGAACAATACATGCATGAAGAAATCAGTTCCTGAAATTGCTAGTATGTGTACAAATGAAAGTAGCACACACACGGCAATAGATGAGAACGGATGCATTGAAGAACACAAAATTGAAAGTTGCCCAACAATAACTGATGACATTGATTACGTTGCAAATCATGCATCTTCATGTGGTGACAGTAGCTCTCCACAAACCGCTGCAAATGTTTCCACAAGTGCAACTTTCGATGATGAAAAATGTGCGTCGCGTGACAATAAACAACTTAAGAAGGAAAAAACAAATACGAATAGGAGGAAATCAAGAAAGCAGAAGCAAAGTAATAAAAAAATTGAGAAATCGGAAGTTACGAAAGTAATGACTGCAGAACATGATGAAAATAACATTGACAAATGTAACAGACTGGGTCTGTCGGAAGAAATATCCGAAATGGAATTAAATATTTGTATGAACGATTCGACAGATGTAACGGAAACAAGTGTAGGAAGTTCTGGTTCAAGCCAGTCTCAGAGCATTGTATATTCAGAGCAAGTAACTGAATTGGAGAAAACCACAAGCAATATCGAAGAATTGCCCTGGGAAAGTGTAGAATCTGTTGAAGAGGAACTTGCATGCAAGGAAGAAAAGATTGATAAGATAGTAAATGATGAATGTATTGAAGAAAATGGTGACCAACTTAATAAAGAAATTAAAACAACAATAGTGAAGCAGATTAAATTTCAATGTCCAACTCATGTAACAGAAAATCAGGACACTAATGCAGATGAACATGACAACAGTGATGATCAACATGATTATAATGATAAATTAGCATCTTATGAAGGCAATGCACGTGCAGAAACTGATGATGAAAGCGATGAAGAATTTAATAAATTAGTAGAAGAGGTTACAGAGGCCGAATCGAAGAGCACTACTAAAAGTGTTTCATATGATGTTCCTATTGGTAACTTTAAATCCAATCCTAAGTATTTTATGAATGAAGTTAATGTATTAGATAAAGAAAAACTAAGGAATTTTTTGAAATACTTATCCTTGAAAGAGGCAAACATTACTTGCACTTTAAGGTTTGGTACAATTAGAAAAAATGATTTGGATATCGTCGCATATGCGCAGTGCCGAGTAAAACCTCACATACAGTACTACCGGTACGAAATAGGAAATTTGAAAGGTCCAGAATGTCATATTATCATTTCAAGTTCAGATAAAATACAAACTATACACGATGGACCTCCAGTACTGGGTGTTGTTAATGGATCCAAACGCAAAGAAATTGCTGAAATATTAAAGCATCAATCTGTGAAATCATTCATGGATGAAATTATTGAAAAGACAGATGTTGATTTAAAAAATAAAGGCCACTACCAGGATTTAATGACTTATAACACTGCATATAAAATTGTTTCTATGGAAAGATGTAAGGAACGATGTAAGCTGCAATCTACTGACTTATCAGATCTGATCCAAATGTACATAAACACTCATACAGACAAGGATCCGTTTATTCGTTTTATAGGATTACCTTTAAAAGTCATAATGTTCAGAGAGGCTGAATTAAATGCAACTATTGGAGAAAAAAATTTAATATTACATATGGATGCAACGGGAGCAGTAGTCTACAAGCCACAGGGATTACGTTGCAAAAGAATATTTTATTACACCATTTTATTTTCGTCTAAATCAGAATTAGTAAAATTGGCTCAAATGATAACCTCAGAACATGATATTGTATCAGTAGGTATATTTTTGAGCATGTATAAAAATTTTGTTATTACAAATCTCAAAAAGTGGTCGTTTGCAAAAATTATTATCATTGATTGGTCGTGGGCATTCATACACGCAGTTTTAAAGGAATGGAATAACCAGACAATATTGCAATATTTAGACATAATGTTTCGTTACTGCGAAAGCAAAGAGCATCCAGGTAAACAAATAACAATATTAAAATTGTGCTATGCTCATTTTATGCACACAGTTTCAAGGACGATAACCAACAAATTCCCAGAATATAAGCAATTTAAAAAATTAATCTGCGAATGCATGTCGATGATAAGCCTTAGTCGAACATTCGATGACATGGATTTAATCTTCAAACACGTAATAACAGTTTTTCTTACGACAAAAGCAGTAAATATTGAAAAAAGTATAGGGGTTTTAACAAACCAAAAGCGGAAATACTCTCAATATATGGAAGCTTTAAATGAAGACGACCAAGAAGAACAAGAAGATGAAACGTGGGAATATGTTCACGATAATGAGCGTAGCGATAGCATTTACAGAAATTCCAAATTCTATAAAAGATTTCAAGCTATTTCACTTGAAATTGAGAAGGAAATAAAGAAAGATGATCAAAAAATTGACATATCACCGAACATAACGAACGTTTATTATGCTCCAAAATTAATTGAACATTTGATTACTAAGTGGATGCCTTACGTTGTCATGTGGAGTTCGTTAGATCTAGATTTGTTAGATGCCATTTCTATATCTAGAGTAACAAACGCGTACATAGAAAGCTCTAACAAAGTTATGAAGGCAAAAGATTTTAAAGGGATACCTCGAAGATCTATAGCAGATAGAGTTCGGGAGTTGCAAGCAAGTGCCGATAATACAATAAGTCACTTGAAATTAGATGTGTCCATGCTTAAAGCAAAATCAGTACGTGACAGACCTCAGTATCCTTTAACAGAGCCAAATCCAACAATAAAAGAGCAGTGGAAAAAGTCTACTAAAAGAAGTAGGTCTGGTCATCACGAAGGTAAAGAATTGGAGAAATTGCAGAAAGATTTAGAGAATCCAATACAAGAAATAACAGAAGAAATAAAACAAGAATTAAAACAAGAAATAACAGAAGAAATAAAACAAGCATTAAAACAAGAAATAAAAGAAGAACCACAAAAGAAGGAAAAGAAAAGCAAAGAAGCGAGACAAGGTAAAATAACGCAAGCAAAAGAAGAAAAACATTCTTGCAGAAAAAGAAAGAGTAACGTTAATCCATCAACGAACAAACGTCTATCTTATGCAGAAAGGAAGAAATTGATGGCAATGGAAAAATACCCACAAAATGCTACAGATATAATAGAAATTGAAGATGATAGGGAATCACATATTGAAGAAGACAATATTTCATACAAGGAAAATGAAGAGTGTGAAATTACAAAGGTATCATTTACACCGACGACAGAAGAAATAAAGCAAATGAAAAATATCTTAAAAGACAATTTCAATGGACTATTTTACAATAAAAATTATTATTTTCTATCTACATCCCAAACATTAAACATATGTCGTTTTACGCTTCAGGAATCGCTCTCCTCAAAAGAATTTCACTTGTCAGGGAATCAATTTTACACACTTCGAGATAATCAGTGTATCAATGGCTTTGCTATTGATGCATTCGTCGCAGCACATATATGTGATTGGACTGACGTAAGTTACATTCCCACGGATGATTCATACTCTGTAATTGGGGATCGATCTCAACTCAGAGGAGTGAATAAGAAATCAATTTGCAGAACTAATGATAAGTTGCAAAATAGAATATTCATTCCTTATCAGTATTTTTGCCATTGGCGTTTATTAATTGTGGACTTGGAGGAAGAAAAGATAATATATTTTGATCCGTATGGAGTAGTAAATAAGTCAGACAAAAATCGAGCCATAACTGCATTTAAGGATTTCACGAAATTGTGTTCAAATGTCTCAAGTCTTTTTCAGTTGCGACATATCGATTGGGAAATTGAAGAGACATTGGGCCGACCTTTACAACCAGGCGATGATTTAATTAATTGCGGTGTGTACGTCATGTACTACATGCAACAGTATGGGAAAAAGAAAGAAATGGAAGGTAATACATTAGATACAACTGCATTTAGAAATCAAGTTGCAGATGAATTACTGTCCAAATCCGAAAGCATGGTATCGTTGTGTTTGCATTGTACCAGTGATGTATCAAACAGTTGTTCAGAATGTATAATATGTGAACGTAAATGTCATAATGAGTGCATTTACAAGACACTAGTTGAAACAGCTGATGAAGAAGAAGTTGACAAGAGGATGGCAAAAAAAAGAAAGAAGGTTTCACCGACAGTTAAAAAAACATTTACATGCAGATTGTGCAGGAAGTATATAAAAATTGAGTTGCGTAAAACTGATGAAATATGAAATAAATAAAAAATATTAAATAATTAAATATTAATTAATTAATATTATTAATACAAATAAATAAATTATAAATACACATCTCGTTGGATAAATGAGTAACAGTAAACGATAAACATATCGTAAAGAAGCAGCAAAACGTTGGAAACAGAACTCTTAAGTATTATTTCTTTGATTGATCTTGTTCTAGAAGGTAGTTAACGTGTCCTTCATTATCATGCAAACATAATAATAATTAAACAAGTAATTTCAAGTAACAATCTTATAAAAATTATAAGCACGAACTACCTTCACTACATGTATTATTACAATTATGTAGTACAACATCAATGAAAGAAGTGTAACGAAATGCTAATTAACAGATGACAACGGTGTAATTATTGATTGGCCGTTGTGGCTTGTTATAATACCAGATTAGAAGAGCAAAAAATTACAATTATTCAACTTTTAAGCATTTTGAAAAGTTATGATCAACAATATTAGCATTTCGTACAATTTTTCATTGCATATATGTATAATGTTAAATTGTAGAGAACCTAAAGCTGCTATCGCGACTCGACTTATGTACACATCCAATATGATATATCCACGATATTACCTACCTTTCTTATGTTTCGTTCGGGAAATTAATTTGCCATAATTTCGGTACTGTACAGTTTAACAAAGACAAACAATTGTCTACAAATGAAAAAGGATGAGGATATCGTCCACGGTTATGGGTATTATCCATTACCATTAAAGGATGAGGATATCGTCCAGTGACATGATACTTATCATGCAACATATATGCAAAAATCCATATTAATATATACAAATAAATCAAGTTGAATAAAATGAAAACAAAACTCAGACAGAAATGCCCAAGCCATAAAATTCTTATTTATATGAAAACAATGCACTACTTGTACCGTATCTCTTCCTCAACCAGGTGAACATTTAACATTCCATTATTTTCCGTCTGAATTTTTTTTTTTTGGAACATCAAGAAAATTACTGCATAATTCATGAAAACGCTCACACTATATATTTATCGTAACAAATTATGAAAATTTAAAATAATACTTGTTCACGTTTATGAATTCGTTAGTGGAACAAAGGAATAAGTAATGTTAAGAAACTCCGGTAGACAAGTTACAATCTTGAAACAGTAACTACCATGAATAATCTGCAGAAATTTTCTTCGATACTTAATCAATACAATTACTATGTTACAGATGCAGCACGGAGGTTAGGTTTTAGTGGGTATACTCTAATAGAGGAGTCCCACACTCCGGTAGCAAACTATTGGGTCAGTGCATAAAGCATTTCCCCCTTCGTGTAACAAAAGAAAAAAAAAAAAAAAAAAAAAATCGCGCCGTACGTATACTTTCAGAAATTAGCTAAACTGCAAATTTTTTTTAATATCTTACAGGGCACTCAGAAATTGTATAGATAAAAATTAGCATGTGAACGCTACATTTAAACGAAATACAATTGATTTTACAATGTAAGTAACCTCACTTATGGTGCTTCGGAGCTGAAATGTAATATCAACATTTGTACAATTATCATTTGAGCGACATAAGAAACAAGGAAGCATTTTTGTAATAATTCATACTGTACCGCAGGGGTGGCTCCGTGGTTTGGATTGGGTTTAATTATTCATCCCCCCTCGCAGGGGTGTTTCCAGGGTTTGAATTGGTTCGCAATTAATTTTATGCAACTCTGTGAGTCGCTACAAATCCATTAGAAAAAAATTTAGCGTCTGAGCGGCAAATGCAGCCGAGATGCAAATTTTAAAAAATTCATCCCCTGCGCAGGGGTGGTTCCGGGGATTGGATTGGTTCGCAATTAATTTCTTACATCTCTGTGAGTCGCTGCAAATGCATTAGAAAAAAATTTAGCGTCTGAGCGGCGAATGCAGCCGAGATGCATTTTCAAAAAAATTCATCCCCTGCGCAGGGGTGGTTCCGGGGTTCGAATTGGTTCGCAATTAATTTCTTACATCTCTGTGAGTCGCTACAAATGCATTAGAAAAAAATTTAGCGTCTGAGCGGCGAATGCAGCCGAGATGCATTTTCAAAAAAATTCATCCCCTG
>JAXIUT010033132.1:0-13146 GCA_035586675.1 Eurytoma californica | reverse complement strand
CAACAAAACTTAAATCACATAATTTGACAAAATCCACTTTACAATAGCAAGGGAAAAATTCATTAAAAATTTGACAAATGAATAATTTGCTGACTACGATAAATGTTAAGGTTTAAATACGTTAATAAACTTGTCAATATTTCTTATGAAAAGTATTCTCTTTGGAATGATTTTGCTAAGTATTGAAACAGTAAAATATTCTAGCGATAGATGTATCCGGTCGATCGCGTGTTGGGTGTAGATGTGCGATTGTCAAGAATGAAAACGATATTATTTTCAAATCTCGTTTATTATGGATTGCGAAATGCAGCCAAATTGCTTCGAATTATTACGTTATACCCGGTTTGCAAATAGAGGAGGGGAAGGAGGATGTTTACTACAAAAATGATATCTAAGAAAAATATAAAATTACTACCGTGTACCTCCTCCTTCTCTTTTGATGACCAATTCAATTAATTCAGAATGTACGATCAAGAAAATATGAACTTAATTCACATCAATACTATGAAATTGTGTTTTGTTTGAAGACAATCAACTACCAGAAAGTAGTTCACATTAAAAAAAGATTTCTTTCGTTTAAAGTATTACTCTACAGTTTAGAGTTGCGAGAACGGATGTCACTCATTCCAATTCTAAAGAATCGCAGTAACATCAAAAGAGCAATTTTCATATCATTACTTGAGACACCTGTCATCAAAGATAATGCATATACATTCTTAATGAGAAACAAACTTGATTTTTCTTTTTCACGAATTTAGAACTTTTTATGAAAATAATTTTATGATCGCTATAAAATATCAATATTAAAAAATAACACTTTTACATCAATAGATATAATTCATCCACAAGAAAATCAAATGCACAAAATCATGATAAAATTGGAAACTCGCGTACAAAGATAAGAAGGAAGATCAATTGATTATCCTTCTAAACGTCACGAATATTTAAATTACCTCCCCTTCGTTCACCCGTGGAAATATAAGTCGTGAGAATGCCTTTCCAACCATCGGGAAATAATTAGGCGTCCGCGTATGCTCGTTCACGACGACGCGTGCAAACTTTCACGCATGCAGCTTGTCCGTAGGCTTGCATCGTGAATTCATTATAGAGCCATTGACACTGCAGCCACCAGCTTTTCACCGATCGCCTAATGACAGAGTGACCTCGAAAGTACTTAACATCTTCGAAGTGTTGGGTCGATCGCACTTTTTATTTTGAACTATTTTGAAAGTAGTAGTATACTTTCGGATAGGATAGATACATTTGTTGATTGTTTAAATATTATGAAAATCAAATGTACGTGTATGTGAAAGCAGTACGCAGAAAATAATTACATTTGGAAATATAGTATTTGTCAATCAAAAGGATTCTATGTAATTTGGAAATAATGAAAGTTACTGCAATAATAACAAAATAGATAAGATCAATGTTTAAATTATTAGTATTTATTTTGTTCTTTAAATTGTCAATATTTTAAAAGATTTATAATTTTTCGATTAGGAGTAATTCTTTACAAATCGCAGGCTTCAAAATCAACCTCTTCGGAATGACGTGCGCCTGCAGAAGACTACCTGATACACACTGCTGCATTTGTGTTTACAGCTTAAAGTCAGTTTATAAAGGAATATACCAGCACTTTTTAAAAAATAACCTAGTATTCTAAAAATTACCTATGAAAAAAAAGATTTTTAAACCAATTAAAATTAAATTAAATATATTGAATCTGAAAGTGATTAATAACACAATGTCACGTATAGTACACAGAAACGATAAATTGCTAAATTAGTGACTTCGTTTAATTTTAAAAAGGAATAAAGTTACTTTCGAAATGACAATGAAGAAAGATAAGTATAATTAATAAGGAAAAGTTATGCCGCAGACCTCGAGAAGAAAATAGCACAGCAATGGGTCAGGAAGTGTTTAATCGCCAATCACTTGGAAACTGTGTCAGTGTAGCTTAGCTATACGAACACAATCCGAGACCACGTGCGAGATGAGATCGAGATTTTATACTACAGATGCATTGGAACATTCAATATCTTTCCGCTGTTTCAATCATTCCTGGCATTATCTTTCGGAATGCAGTTGTCTCGATTAGTGGTTTAAAATGCATAATATTTTAGTGTCATGTAGAGTCGTATTTTCTAGGAGGCTCAATTAATGAGTAACAGATTTATTGAATTGCTTTCAGAATACTTTTAATTTCTTTATGAGATGCAATAAGAAAATTCACATTATAAATTGCGATCGATTAAACAAGTATCTTTTCTATAGAATCTTATTAAATTATAAATTTGTCAAAGTCTGCAACTCATTGTTCAAGTAACAGTTAATATAATTGAATATCAAGAAAATGAAAATAATACAGACAAGTATGAATTTGATGGTTGTTAAGCTCGATGACAGCTATAAAAGAGAAAAAAACCAGCATTTGAAGAAACCATCAATATTCGATTAATGTTATAAGCAGCCCTGCCTTAGGAAATAAAATTTATTATATATTCATGTCTTTGTACAATAAAAAGCGTTAGTTTTAAATATTGTTTGTTCAATATCATGTTGCCACGTTACAGAAGAAAGAGACCTTATTAGTCTTATTTCGATTAGAGAATCCTTTATCAAAGTTTTTGTCCTTTTGCACTTCGTAGTTACTAGCTATTAAAGCTTAACGAAAGTTTCACCGTATCAAATAACGCCGTGAGCTTGCGGTGAGAGTACGATGATTTAAAATGTTCCATTTGAATTGCAAAGGTCGCTCGCAGATTTTCTTTCGAATTTCAGTATAAGTGGCTGTACCAACTCTAAAAGCAATTCGGCTGAAACAAGGAAGTGGTACTGCAAAATTACTAGTGGAAGTAAAGTAGCTACTTAGCGGTCAAACCAAGAATAGAAAACTCAATATCCACGGACTATTGGACTAATTTTTTTGCAGTCCCGTGAAATGAATCAATATTTCAATTAAAAATCATCAAGTAATTACAATTAACCAACCAAGTGGCCATGAAACCAGCAAGATTCCTCCACCTCATTTAAGAGAATCACAAAGCAAAAAAAGTCGAAGGAACACTGGAAAGGTCAGCGCATCGGCGGATAATCGCGTGCAATAAATTGCAGCGGTGTCTCCCTCTCTCCCCTATTGTCTGGCATCTGTCATTGTGCCGTCAGTCAAGGAGCCTCTCCCCCCTTTCCGCACAATGGGAGAAAAGTAGTTCCGCACGCGAGCCGCCTCCCCGGATTCCGAAATCCCGCCGGTTTGTAATTTCCACGGGGATCGATCGGCCTCTAGCGTCGCCGTTAGGAGGACGCGAGGAGTTCAGCTGCGTTATTGTCGCGGCCGCTCGAGCCTTGAACTTGAGCTTCCTCCCGAAGGCTGCGCGGATTTATATTGAGAGGTGGGACATTTTTCTCGCGCGCCGAGCGCACGCGGCTCCGACCAAATTCCTCGCGATCCACGGACGCACGACAACCGGTCGCGTCGGGGATATTCCAGTTGTTCGCTGTTTCGTATGCTCGATTGTTTTTCTTTTCTCTCGTTCTCCTTGCAATTAGATTTACTTTTGAACTGCGGGATTTTCTTCGTTGCCAGGGAAGATACTCAATTTTTTAAACTCAATCTAAGTTATAATTTTGACTTAAAACTAAAATAATTGCTATATATGCATAATTTTAGCTTTAAGGTATTTTTTTGTGCACTCCAGACCTGCAAACAGGAAATTTATATTCCTCTGCAGGGATACTATATGTAATGTATGTATATTATTCTGGATAAATAAATAAATCAATTCGGCCTACTTAAATAAATAAAAAATAGTAAGTTGTGAAACGTAGACTCATGTTCGTAAGATTTTATCACTTATAGTAGGTAGACTTGGATAATCATGATGAACCGCGGGTTTGCTAATTATTATTACGAATTAATTGCTTAGCTACAGTTAACAGGTAAGAAATAATAAAATAAGTATTATATTATAGGTAATATCCTAAATTTTTTTTGTTAAAAGTTGAAAATGATAATTAAATTTATCAAAAAAAACTTTAGTTCAACACTGTTCAAAATTGGTTGACCCAAATGCACAAATTGGTAGACCCTAAAATGTATATCTTGCATTTAATTCGTGTAGTTCACTTAATTATGCACAAAATTTACACAAACATTTTTTGTGTATCTTTTCATCGTACATTAAATACATAAACGTGTGTTATTTCCATGTTTTTCATTGTACATAATACACAAATCTTCGATTTACACAAATTTTTTAACAGTAACTACTTCTTAGAACCTAATTTCTCCTGAAAAATATTCTACAAAAAAGGCTAACGTGAGAAGTTACTAAGAGTACAAAGTATTCCACGAAAAGTAGCCGAAGAAATTTGCATACTAGTTACAAGGTAGTCATTAACGTTGTAAAAAGATTTGATTTATATATATTCGTATACATCAGGAGGCATTGAAACAAAGCAATAATTAGAATAAATTATCGTTCGTACAAAAAAGTCATGCACTTTCTTTTGTGCATGCATGTCAGCGCGATTACCGTCTTCATTAGTCTGTCACAAGTGCGTCAAGAAAGTCTGACCGCGCGCAGGTGCGTAAGTTCTAATTCACGTACACCGTAAAGCGTAATTTGCAATCTCTAATTAAGAGTTTCCCGTAATTTCCTGTTTATTCCCGTCTAACACTTTCTAGTACGACATCAAATAACATCAAATAAATTATAGAAAATTATGATAAAGCTGAATTTAAATACATTATTTTTTTCCTTTTATCGTTTATTTATTATAAAAACTATTAAAAACGTTAAAAAAACCCCGAAAAAATACGGAAATCGGGTTAATTGAAAAGTTTTTTATCTGAACGTATCCGGTTTTTAGTTTTGAATGGTTTTGTCTTAATCTTTTCAATCAAGGAAACAGTAAATTAAAAGTGAAGTATTTTCACCCCGCATCATGAAACCTCAAATAAGAATCGCGCGCTAATAGAAAAAGCTTCTTCCCGAGTCACTCCGGTCAATCAAAATTTCACGCTTCTTCATTACCCCATCATGTCTGATTCGCCCGATGCATCCGCGAGCGTCGCGCGCCCTGGACGTCAGTCCGCTTGTGCCTCACCGCGAAAAAAAAAGTCGCGTCGGATGGTCCTGAGAATAAGTGCGACGCTCAACGTCGGCAGTCCGTGACGCGACCGTGAAATCGGATAAATCGCCAGGAGCTCGTTGCCGGGAGCCTGTTCATATAATGGGATACGTAATGCACTCGCAGGGCTGCAGCTGCCGCCGGTTTTATGCGTCTCGACGCGCGACGCAAGCAGATTTGCACGCGAAAATCCGAGCGGCTGGCCGATCGGCCGATTTGGGGAATGGGCTAGCTTCAAGCCAGTTGCTGATTAAAGGGAGGATGCAAAACTGCTACCTCCGCCAGTCCTTCCAAACCTGCCGTTCGCACTGATAGGGCGCTTATGTTAACGGTCAGTTTCTCCATTCATAACTTATTTTTATTCTGATTCCATTTTTCTCCGACAAATATTATGAATGGAATTTCCTTAAAATCAAACTGATTACATCACTCCGCATTTTTATTGAAAATTTCTTTCATTTTTTTAAATAATAAAGAATGTAACGATATACCAGTAGATTTACATTCTGTTAAAATTATCACTTTAAAGGGGTCACATACCTTAAACAAATTTTTTTATAAAATCAACTAAAAAAATAAAATTATAAGTATATCAAAAAATGTTTATAATAATCTCTTAAAAATACATTAAATTTTTAATAAAATGGACTAAAACTGAGGTCCTTAAGGTCATTTTATTTCGTGTTATGTTAATTTCAAAAATTTGGCTTTGGTGACAACTCCAGATCCAACGGATTCATCAATTTTAGTGAGATTTGGCTTAAATTGTTGGGAGTTAATGTCATTTGTGCCTGAAGAGTTGTATCAGTTAAAATTATTTGAGTAAGTATTTCAAATATGTAAAAAAACTATACAAATTCAGGAAATGAACGAAATTAAAGTAGGTTTTATACATTTTGAGATATTTATTCAAATAATTTCAACTGATACAACTCTTCACGCACAAATGAAATTAATTCCCAACAATTTAAGCCCAACCTTTTTAATAAAAATTAATGAATCCGATAGACCAAAGACAAATTTTTGGAAGTTAACGTAACATAAGCTAAAATGACCTTAGGGACTTCAGTTTGGGTCCATTTTATTAAAAAATTAATAAATTTTTAAGATATTATTATCAAATTTTATTAATACTTATAATTTTATTTTTTTAGGTGAATTTATAAAAAAAAATTTTTTATTTATATATAACCCCCTTCAGTTGATTGATAAACACTTTTAAAAAACTTACATTTAGCAGGATATTATATAATTTAACGGATAAAATATTATTACACACATACTACATTTGCAACTGTTTAAAAACAAATAAACATTCCAATCACAGAGCTGTGTACATCAAATCTCGAATACCTTAACATTTTCAATCGCAATCACCTTTCAATAAAACATCGCTCCCCCGAAACTCCGCAAGGAAAATAAATTAGCCGATATCTCGCGGATCGTGCAAACGCAAATTTTCGCAACAACAAAGAGTCCCATTAGACGACGAGGGGGAGCCACGGGCGATGCACAATCGCGGCATGCGAAAGAAGAGGACGAGGGTCGCCGCCGCGTATCTCCGGCTCGCCGGGGCTTTAACCCAGTCGAAAGAATGCGCGACAAGCGCCGCTCATTGCGGCGTCTCCCCTTTAATCGTGGGCGTGCGATTAAACAATTCCGTGGCGCGCGGCTTATCCGCCTCGCCGAGCGCGCGGCTCTCTCCTCACAGCTGATCGACCGCCGACACTGACCCGGGACTCGGCGCGGGTCAGCCTCGAGCGCGACCAGACTTTCTACTCTCTTTCGCCGAGGCGAAATTTATACTTGATAGCGAGGAGGGGAAGGGGGGAGGACGACAATGCGCGTATATAGCGTCGATCGAAGAGAAAACAATTATCCTGTCGATGCTTGGGCTTTCGCGGATCGGGCTGCCTGTATGCAGCGACTCGTATAATCTTCCTTGAGAAAGTACTCATTAGGCGCTCGAAGATGGGGCTTTTTTTTGCACGGTTATTGTTCTACGAAGGCTTCGAGTGAGACATCTGCCAGAGCCGTTAACTTTAATGAAAGCGATGACACATCGGGATGCGTACTTGCAAATTACTTTTTATAAGATTGATTTAAGTGAGAAATGATTCTTTCTATATTATCGAGTATGTTATTAACGTTAATGTTTCTATAAACCTACTCTCCATTCAACAGGATACGCACTAAAACGGCTAGGGTGAAATTTCACTCTTATTCTAGAGTTAATTCATTACTAGAGTCAAATTTAAAATGTACCCTTTTTGAATTTTGGCCCCATTCAACTGGATGTACTCGTGAATCAATCAAATCCTGTTTTTAAATACTTCACAACATTCTGCCATCGTTTTTTAAAGATGTCGTCCGGTCAAAAAGTTGACACAAAAGCGATTTTTATTGATTTTAAACAGGCCAACATCTTCAATTTCTGGTTGTAGATTATTCTGATCCACAATTTTCTCCAAAATATAGGTATAAAATATTCTAAATTTTTGAAGCTCACAGTGAACTTGTGGTTCATCACCAACTTATTGGTTCATCGCATGGAGTATTTTCAGTACCAAAGTTTGGATTCAAAATTTGACAGTTTTTTAAGGATTTAAAATTTCTAAATAAAACTAAAATAGGTTTTAATTTTTTTTATTTTTAATTATATTGTATCCATGTCCATTAAAGTGCAATTAAGTACATAAAATTTAAAAAATTGTAAAAACGTTATTTCAGAGAGAATTGGTGAGAATTTGTAGGTACTATATTGCTCTCTTATGTAGTAAGAGTATTATGAATACCAAGTAGCTTTAGCGTAACATTACACCGTTTTCTTTAAATTATATCAATCAGGTAAACAAATGAATTTTTTTCAAATTTTTTACTATTAACTTTGTTTCGGTAGTGCCAATTAGCTAAATGCTCTCAATATGACATTTGCTTTTATGTTGTAAAGTAATTGCACATTTTCTCTTCCTATTCAGTTATTTTAGTAGCATTGATAATTCTTTTTTTTTTTTTTATTTAAACCTTAACCAAGTATAGGTATTACATGCCGAGCGAGATGCCGAGTTCTGAAATTGATTGATTTTCCAATAAAAGTGTTTACCAAATTACGGTACATTGAGCTATCAATAAAGATCCAATACAAATCATCACACTTCACCAAAACATTCTCAATCACACTATGACATTGAACTTCTCCTCAACCTACTACTCTCATCATAAATCTCCTCGTACCTACACAAAACACCTCAATTCGCGCGCCGGGAGATAAAAAAAAGCAAATTAACTTTTTCTTCTATCCCTCTGCTCGAACACGCTAGCGATGTAAGAAAATAAAACGAGAGAGAGAGAGAGGCGATCTCGGCTTCGCAGATACAACGGAGCTAAGCGCGAGGTGGGATCGAGGCGACACCGTACAAGTGCGCGTAACGGAATTCGTAGCCGCGGGGAGAAGCGAGCGCCACATTTTGCTCGGCGGCCACTGGCCGCTCGCTCTCACGGCGGGCACCTACATATCGGCCGCTCGTACATGTACGCGCACCGCGAGGAATCCGCCGGGACCGGCGCGCGTGGGTGCACACCGTCCCATTTGTATCGGCGCTGTTAAAGCGCGGCCGATCGGGGGCTTCCGAGAAACCGACGTCCCGATATGAGCGATGCGCGGCTTCGCGGGCGATGATCGTCCCGAGGGAGAGGCGGCGCGATGACGCGCCGGAACTGTAAATCACGATCGGTAATTGTCAGCGAGCGCCGGTGTAGTTCGGCGATCTTGATACTGAGCGCGCGAAAAGGGATGAGCTTTTTTTTCGGGGCATAAATGTGGGAGCTTGTACAATGGTATCAATTTGATTGCTGATGAGTTTCGTGAATAATATACGGGGGGGACGTCATTGTGAGATCTGCATGAGCGAGGGATCGAAGATTGGTGTTATTGAATCAATCTGTGAAGAATTGTTACTTTGAACTTGCTGTGATGATAAAATGGATCTAGAAGCCCTGTTGGAAATCGAACAGTTATTTTCTAGAATATTTTTTGCCCATTTAATGATCAATTTCAGGTGCAACTGTAACGTTTATAAGAACCACACTAAATGATTAATTCTAGACGTCAAAAATGTACAGAAAGTTAAAGTAGAAGGCTCTAATGATCTCTAACGAACTCGAGAAACCGCTAACGGCTTACAGAAGAAAAAGAAAACATGTATCTAGTGCATATTACCATCGGTTGTGAATAAGATGCAATTTTGCCAACAAGTGAAGAAAGATTTTTATGAGTAAAAGCAAGATTGGTTTGTAATAAGAAAATGATGAAAAAGGCATTTAAAAAATGATTAAAAAATACCGTTCTTGTACAGAATAAATTATTGCCAACTATAATAGCAGCTTTCTTCAAACAAAATCATGATAGCTAATTTTTTTAACCAAACGAATGAAATAATAACTTTCTTCATCCTATAAATTGCAATCTTATCATCTTATCCTCAACCGTCGATGTAATATCAAGTAAAAAACTGAAACATAAGATTTAATGACATTATGTATAGTACAAGCCAGTGTAATTATCAAGTTAGCTCGCTATTTACGAACAAAAAAAAACATTGGAAAATTCACGTTAATACAGTGAAACTTGTTCTAAATGACACTTTCGTTATGTTTAATGACTACCAATAAAGATACTGCTCTTAAATTTATTACTGTTTTCCGTGACTAATTATTTCGCATTTTATACCAAACTTTGCATTGTTGTATTTTAGCTCCATTTTATAATTCATCATAAAAATGTAGAATAAGTATTTCTGTAATAAGAAATGATATTTTTCATTTTTATATGAAATATTTATTA
Source organism: Eurytoma californica (assembly GCA_035586675.1). Taxonomy (NCBI): domain Eukaryota; kingdom Metazoa; phylum Arthropoda; class Insecta; order Hymenoptera; family Eurytomidae; genus Eurytoma; species Eurytoma californica. Next base: position 3,170 of record JAXIUT010033132.1, on the reverse strand, counting down.
TAGTGTAATTATCGTAAAAAAGGACATAAAAATGCCTAAAATTATTACATAATTTTGAAAGTGGGTCATTAGTATTTCACTAATTACGTTAATCTGCAAACCTGAATTTGCATGCTTTTAACTGTTGAACGTGTAATAAAAAAAACTCCCTTAAAATATCCTGTTCTTATTTAAATAACAAATTAACGCCAAAATGTCGATAACAGCAAGAATGCCATAAAAGCAAAATCCATTTAACCGATTATCACTTCGAATGTCACCCCCTTTTAAAACCTACAAATTTATCGTTTTCAAATATGCGAACGGGACCTTAACCTTGAATAAATCGGTTAGGAGCATCTCGTCAAATTTTACGATCCCAATTAAATTTGCGCAAGTGCCGCGCCAAAGCCGCAAGACTGCTGAAGCCTGCGGGAGCGAACGAGATAGTAAAGGAAGGAGAAGGTATATATATGTACACAGGGAATAAAAGAAGTACACGCCGGTCGAGGCACGAAATCGGCAAGACGCCCGCGAGTCTGCGAGGACTAAAAAAGGCTCGATCCCGACTCCGCGATATTGAGACCACAACCTTTCCACAGACTGTATACAATCCGCGCTCTAGGCGCGCACAAGGCGATGCCGGGAAACGGTAATAAGCGCGAATTCATCGAGCCTAATTCGCAGCCTTGCTAAGAAACCTTACATGAAAAATGATTCTCCGACGTTGTTACACCCATTTTCGCTCGCCCGTCACTTTTCTTCGCTTCGCGAGTGAGAAAATTGAATCCGCGCCGTTTGAAGCACTGCTTGGCGTGCCGCTACGAAAAAAAGCTCCCTTTTTTACCTCGGGCGTTAAATGCCCGCGATATTTCATTAAAGCGCCCGAGTGCGAGGTGTACGTGTGCTGTGCGCGAAGCGCTGTTTCGACATCGCCGCGGGAGAACGCCCAATTGACTCCGCACGGCTTTACAGTTACAAAATATCGGGCGAGTCGGTAACTTTCGTGTGAAGGCAATTAATCGAGCGACTCATGCAAAAAATTCCCTCCGACTTCTTCGCCAAAACCTTTTTTCTCTCGGCGACGTGGCGCGATGCTTCTTTTCGGTGGTACATCGAGTTGTTGGTATTTCGAATGATACACTGAGAAAAATTACATCTGATTGATCATTAATACATTAGTAATTTTTAAAACGAGTTTTTGAAATGTATACTAAATGAAACTCGGACGTCGTCCCGCTTTTATACTGCGAAATTCACGAGTAGTATACTCGGGTGGTACTCCAGTTCTCCCCCTACTCTCTGCGGACTTCCCGCAGGCAGGACCTTCCTAATAACCCCCCAAGACAGGCCCACTGTCGAAAGAGCATATCTGCGCTTTACCTGATCTACTTTCGTGATTGTATGATAAGTATGTACTGCAGCTGACAGATTACGCGCTTTCGCAGAATTCGAAAAGTTTGCTTATCGTAAGTTGATGCGCCCGAGTTGCGCAGTAGTGGCCAATGAAGCCTTTTTTGCAAGTGAGGATCCTCTTGTTCAACTAACGGTTGCGATTGCAAACTTTTATCCATTTAAAACTGTTCGCTTCGAAATAAAAAAGGAGTATATGAAATAATTTGATTTCTACTTTACTTTTTTAATTAGGAAAATCGAGAACTGTTAATTATTTGGTACAACTACTAATAAATTAGTAAGAATTTAATTAAAACATTTGAATAAAAAAGGTTAATTTGTAGGTAATTAATATAAATTTTGACAGTTTTCAATCAAACTTATCTTAAAATTTATTCAAGAACATTTTGCATTTAATGTTTTCAATCTCAAAAATATCTCCGATTATAAACTATGAGAAAACAATCAATTAAAAGCACGAAGTAAAAAATTTGATAACATTAATTATTTGAAAAAATCATTGACATAGTATAACATCCTTTAATAGTTCATGCAAATCTATAAACTAGCGCTTTACCGCATCATTTTAATTTCATATTTCGCAAAAGTGAAATCAAAAATAAAATTGAGTTAAAAAAATTCTAAATTGACCTACTTCCATAGATTTTATGGCAATGCTAGAGCTATTGACCTTTTCTAAGAAAAGGAAAATCTCAGCAACGAAGGGCTCTTGAATTTTATATTCAGCAAAGGTAAAGCAAATTCATAATAAAAGTAATATTAATTTTCCTGACGTTAAAGGGGGCGCCCCGTGAGATTTTGGAAAGAAGAAATTGATTGATTAATTCTTCGCGTTTGATCTGATCATCTAAAACCAGAATCGCTTTTGTGGTATTGAACCACTAGATTGTAAACCTATTCTTATATCTTTTTTCGTAACGAATTTTGTTCGGCGTTGAAAAAATTAATTTGTGAGAGAACTAGGATGTCTAGAATATATATATATATAAATGTCGCTGCCCGATTTTTTTCCAACTTTTTATTTACGAATAAGTTTATTTTATGGAGACTATTGATTTGACTCGCTAATGAGATCTCGAACTCGTTCAACAAAGTTTGGGCTTTGTGCAGTGCTATTGAAAAAAATCCATGACTCTAAGTTATGCGTAATAAAAATTAGATTGATCTACATTCTAATTGGAGTGAACTGACTACAACAGTAGTACACTTTCAATTTAAATATAAATTAATGACTTAAATGGTTATTGTGAAATGAACTTCACACATATATTTCTTTTTGCAAATGTTTATTAAAAGCTCAATGAAAATAAAAAATTACATAATAATGTGAAACTCATTTTTTATTCAGTAATTACAGGCTATATTACCGAATTACGTGAAAATGCGTTTTGTTTTCAGATTAAAGTTATATTTATGTTAAAGTTTCAGATTAAAAATTATATTTATGTTAAATATTAATAGTATATAAAATTTTTTACTCATTTTTATCGAGCTGGAGTCATAATTTCATCTGGAAACTGAGATATGAGTTGTCGAATATTCATTCCTTTCACAACTCCAGACCACAATTTTTAATCAATTTAAATGAGATTTGGCTTAAAATGTTTGTTATTAATGTCATTTAGAGTCAACGCTATTTACTAAGGATAATAAATTTATTTCTATTTTAGAGCAAAGTAAATATGTAAAAAAATTGCGTATTTCACTTTTAATGTGACTTTTAAGGCATCAGGTATTTGATACAAGTGAAAAAATAACAAACTAATAGCGTCAGC
>JAXIUT010033113.1:0-11398 GCA_035586675.1 Eurytoma californica | reverse complement strand
CACTTTTACTAATCTTAAAATTATAATTTCTTTTTCATTGGCATAAAATGTAATTGACCCAATAGTAGATTCAAAATAAAATTTTAACTACTTTTCTATTTATATAAAAATGTCATAACTTCATCGCACACTGAGAGAATTTTTTAGTAAAAATTACAAGAAAAAACGTATAATCACGGAGCGATTTGCAATATTGAAAATTTTTGCGGCAAAATCACTACAGAAAAGATATACGTAATTTTCGCAGGAGAAGCTTCGAAATTTTTATAGAAAAAGTTTCGAAATTATTATGGGAAAAGCTCTGCAACTGTCACAGGAAAATCTCCGTAATTTTTACGGAACTTTTCATATCATCCCGCAAAAATGACCAGTTTTGCAAACTTTTTCGCGATTATACAATTTTCACGTAACAATTTACGGATTGCCTCGCTGTGATTTTTAACTTGTATACATTTCTCTCAGTGCACAATAGTATGCTTGTAATAAAAAAATACGAAGCGAAAAAGTGTGATATCAATAAATACCCCGCCGAGACCGAATGTATTGCAACCGTCGATTGAACTATCTCCGCTACAAAATATGCCGCGATCCTGCGCCCACGCACTTTGTATCCCGCGCGCTCAACGCTTCGGATCTGTCGCGCGCGCGCTTCAAAGCGAAGCCCGGGGACTAAAAGAGAAGCCGAGCTTCGCAGGCTGTGAGTGCGGGGACGAAAAAAAAAACCGGCGCAGAGATCGCAATCGCTGGCGGATAATGGCAGGAGTGATGAGGAGCCGACCCTATTCGCCCTCTCTGCGCTCTCGCTTCGATTGGATTCGCTGCCTTCCTTTCTGCGCGGCGCCCGATGGACTTTTTCTGCAGCTTTTCCCCGGGAATTCTCCCCCGCGTCGCGATCAGCTTTATATATTTATCGATTTAATGGAGAATGAATTTGATGAATGTCTTTACACTCGCGCATTGGCGGGATCCCGCGTAATTGATTGTAAACGAAAGGCTTTGTAAGGGAGCGGGGGAAAAAATCGGACGATTGCCTCCTTTTTTTTCATTCGCTTTCACAGTCCAGTTCCTTTCATTCCGACCAATACAAATTGCAAAATCTATCCCACCGAGGATATAAATTTTTACGACTCATGGCGCGCATCAAGTCGATTAAAACAAAAATGAACTTCCAAGGAATTAAAAGCAATTAAAAGGGGGAGGGGGGGGGCGGCTGGCCATTGCGCGCGGCGAAATAAAAATAAAGTCCGGCGAAATTACTGCGCGCGGCAACCGCGCCGTCCGTATAAACGCGCGCGATGAACTCGAAATCGCACATAAGAATTTAACGGGAAAAAAACTGCGCGCTCATTAAATTTTCCTTTTTTTCCAATTAGCACGAGCGTGTATTCGCACAGTCGAAAATGCAACGCGAAACTCGTTCCGGCCCTCTGTATATAGCAGCCGGTCGACAACGAACCGGGGCTTTGGTAGCTTCTTTTTTTCAACCATCTCTGTGCCTCGCCTTCCTTTTTTTTTTGTCGCTGTCTACATTTTCCAAAGTTAACTCGGCGCGTAGCGCTGATGTGCGCGTCGCACAAACGTGTCCGCACGCAAAACCTCGTGCGGCAGCTCATCTGCTCTCGAAAAACGAGTGGGAGAATGGAAAAATTCGGAATGAGGCTGGGCGACGAAAAGAGACGGTAAGAAAACAATGAGCGAGCGGATAAAAAAAGGGATTACGTAAGTGTAATAAAGAATTACAATTAGAATAAATGTCAAGGTAAATAATAATATATAATAAAGTTTAATTAAATGAATATTATGTCGAACATTGAAATCATCTCTCAAAAAAAGGATAATAAGATGTTGTAAAGCATTTAAAGAAACAATTTGATTGGTTAATGAGTAAACATCTTGTTGGTGCCAAAATTCAAATAGTTTTCTTATGAATCAGTGCATTTCAATTTGACTAATCAAAGGATTTTCAATCGTTTAAAAGAATCATAAAACGAAGATTAAATTTTCTAATTAATACAAAGTTTACATTAATTACATTTCTTAAAAAATGAATGTTGATTTAAGAAATGAATTCTGATTCATTTTCTATCCAGAAAAATTCGAAAGTATCACAACCTGTTTTTTAGTGAGATTCACATCTTTTAAAAGGGTATCAAAAAAATTGAGCTTACGAAAAATTAATATATGATGAAACTTCTAAAAAACAGCGAACAGATTAGCAAAGCCTTTTTGCCTATGTTCATATGATCATCTCTCAAACATGAATTTCACGTAATAAACTTTATCCTAACTTAATTTTCTTTACATATATTACATGTTAAATTTTAAGGTAAATAACATAATATATAGCATAATGTGCACATTACATTAGTGACTTGATAATCGCCGGCTTTGCAAACATTTTCCCTTTGAGGTTCGTATTGTTATGCGCATGCTAAAACGCACTGCATACATATGCAATTCCGCGGCTCAGTGTGCCTAATATCCCTCGAAATTTCATACAAAGACAAACGTTAATACGAAAAAGTCGAAGTACCGAAAATAGCCGGTAAAAGAAAATTTAAACCCCCGAGACAGAGCATAGTACAACAAACGTCCAGTAATATATGTAAAGCAGGCAATGAACGGGGCGCATATTTATTTTCCGTACTAAATTCGCCGGCGCGTCCGCTCGGCCAGTTCGCCTTCCGCTAAACGAGTCGAAAGAACGAAAAAAAAGGCCGCGCCAAAAAGAAGGCCGCGCTCGCGCGCACACATCGAGCTTCAAAAAAAAGGGAAGGATAACGAGAGCAAAAAAAAAACTTGGCGCTCGCACGTACTGAATGCTTAATGTACTTTGTGTCTCCAGAATTCGCTATTCTTCCTCCCGTTGCCGTACGTTTTTCTTTTCTTCTTAAACGTATATGACGTACGTACAGACGGCTTTTATATAATCGCGGGCTAAATGCGCGGAGCGTTTAGCGGCGCGACTCCGCCGACCGTGGCTTAATTAGTTCTTAACCGAGAGGAGGGCCTCGTCGCCTTAATTACATCCACCCCGGCGACAAAACGAGGAAAGACGCCGGCGGATTGATCAAAGGGCTTCCTCGAGGTGCTCCGCTCGCTTTTGTAAATTACACCGCGGAGTGGATGAGACTTAATCGCCGGCTCAGCGGTGCGAGTCGACGTTCGGTCGGACGAATGCGGCCCTTTGATTTCTTTCGAGCTGCCGAGGCTCGGGTCTGCGCCTAATGGATGCACGGGTGCGGGATGCATTCGATGCATTACTAATTCAGCGTTAATCGAGCAATTGAGCACAATCAAGGTTGATCACGCACGCACAACATCCTATCAGAATGCGATCAAGACTTGTTAATTAAGGCTATAATGACAGGCTCGGAAAGCGTATTGGGTCTAATTGAGGCGGCGCTGGCTTTGATTGTACTGTCCTTACATTGATTAGAAGTAGTGTGAGGTGCTCAAGACTCCTGGGATACGGTACTAAGTCAATTCATTAACGTAAACTCAAGCAAGTCTCGGAGAGCAATTCAGTGCGATTAAAACAAGTTGTAAAGACTTTTTTTATCATTATTTTTCATTCGTTTATTTATTATACTCGTGATTGGTAAAGTAACGTCTCGTGAATTTTAAATAATATACAAATTGACATTAATTTAATTATCATCGTCAATGTCAAAAAATTAAATTTTTTAATTTTGTATGAAAATGAAATATTTATACGTTTTTACTGTTTATTATGAATTTTACACGCGATAAAAATAAATTAATTAAACAAATGCTGATATATGTCACTTTTTCATTACCTTAATTTACGATATACATAGTATTTTTGAATCATACATTTAATATTATTTATTAAAAATTATCACTCACTTCTTAGTATCCAATTCTGAATGTCATTTTTTAATTTTGTATGAAAATGAAATATTTATACGTTTTTACTGTTTATTATGAATTTTGCACGCGATAAAAATAAATTAATTAAACAAATGCTGATATATGTCACTTTTTCTTTATCTTAATTTACGATATACATGGTATTTTTGAAACATACATTTAATATTATTTATTAAAAATTATCACTCACTTCTTAGTATCCAATTCTAAATGATAGTTTATTGTAAATACGTCTTCAAATGCATTTAAATAACAGCTTTTAACATTTAAACCTTTATCTTTTATTTTATTTTATTTTATTTTCATTTTTCCAAAATAAACTTTAATAAATCTCTTGATTGGAATAAAAAACTTAATCAATGTGTGGTATAAGCAGGAGTGTATGTAATTGCGCCAAATAATTAACTAAATACTTATTCGAATCTCAGAATAAAGAACCTGATATTATTTTTAAATGACTGCGTTGTTTCAAATTGATTAATATCTCAAGTATGTGCCATCTAGTAAAACTTAAGCCCAATTGACAGGCTATAAAAAAATAGCATTATATTCACACTTATTTTGTTTGAAATTTCTTATGCACACTTAGCAATTTGCAGTAACAGAATGTTTACTATCCGATATAGGAGAGCAGAGCAAAATAGGATTTTTTTAAAAATGCATTACAGAGCACTCAGTGCTTTAACTTTGATTCACGATTCCCTAAATTTGACGTATCGTATCAATGATACCTCAAGTTTAGAGGTTGTGAATTAAATTTAGATAACTGGGTGCTCCGTACTTCGCCTTTAAAAATCGCGTTGATGGTCCACTTTACACCGCACTTTCCTATTAGATATTTATAAACAAAAATTAAATCCCTTTTTTAGTAAAATTAGTAAAATTCGTAAGGATTTTTTAGATTTTTTATAGCTGAAGTAAATAAAAACAAATTTATAAAAAAAAATCATTTCCGCAAAACCTTAACTTTTTACACCACCTATTCAAACTTTCATTCTACCTTGTGGCATCCACGAAGACCAGTGAATTCTTATCGGAGTTTCAAATGGGACAGTCGGGGCGATCGACGCGCGATCGGATGTGCAGCGAGTCAGAAACAATCGAGAGCCGGACGACCGCGGATTGTATGTAGCTGCGCTCGAGCGCCGCCGGCCCCCGAAGTTTCGGCCCGCGCTATCATCGGCTTTATAATTCAGAGCACCGCGCATTTTACCCGCGATACGAGGCGGAAGCCCGCTTCGCGGGAGCCGACGATATGGGCGGCGCGATTCCGTCGAGTCGGTTTTCCCGATTGTCCAGATGGCCCGCCGGGCGTAGCGAGTCGTGAAGAAGCCGCAGTTGTGTGGCCTTTTTTGAAGATCGATTTCGATTGCAGATGCATGCACGTAAAGCGAGAGGGGTTTTTTTCCGATGGCGATGGATGCCAGAGGTCGGGAGCGCGGGATTAGAGATTGAGAGGTGCAATTGAGTTTTGAGTCGTAGTATCCTGTATTAGTCAGACATGCAGTAATAAGAGTTTCTTAACTGATTGGTGCAAATATTAAAACCACCTTTTATGAAAAACTCAAAAATTTGACTTGATCGGTTTTGGCGGACAGATATACAGGGTGTTCAAAAAGTTTGGACCCCCCCCGCTCTATTTTCGAAAATACTGCTCAAAAGAAAAGAATGTTCAGACAAAAGTTACAGGGTTTTGAATTCGCAATCCAACGGTGACCTTGAAGGTCTTGGTCAAGGTCATGGTCAAGGTCACCGTTGGATTGCTAATTAAAAACCCTGCAACTTTTGTCTGAACCTTTTTTTTGTTTGAGCAGTATTTTCGAAAATAGAGGGAGGGGGGTCCAAACTTTTTGAACACCCTGTATACCAAATGAGATACCAACGAGATTTAAGTAGTATTATCCCATATTGGTCAGACATGTCTGAATAAGAGTTTCTTTACTTATTTGCTTAACAGCAGTGACACGGTAAAGTGATACTGCTCGGTATCTGCACAAATCTAAGGGTATTAGTTGCCTTAACCAAACATTAAAACCGTCTTTTCTGGAAAACTCAAAACATTGACTTGTCCTGTTTTAACATATATGTACTAAGAAAGGTGCAAGTGCCGGCAGCGCGGGATTAAAGATTGAGAGATGCAATTGAGTTTTGAGTAGTAGTATCCGGTATTAGTCAGACATGTAGTAATAAAAGTTTCTTAAGGATGTTCTATGGTTACAAAAAAGTTAAGAGATATCCTTGATTCATTAGTTAAAAGCATGATTGCATAAATTTTTTCAAAATTTTCGTCTTCGTCGTTTTCGAGAAAAAAAATTTGGAAAATTCAGTTTTTAACATAGGCTCTTATGGAAAAGAGGTTTTTAAGCCTTTGATCGCAAACATCTATTATAAAAAGTTAAGAGATAAAATAAAAAAACCTACAGTTTAATAGGCAAACATTCAAAGAATGAAAATGCAGGCGGCACTTTAGTTCGTTGGTTGCGGGAGGGGGCGCGTGGCGAGAGGGGAGAAGCCGCGGGGAGAGAGGGGACCCCCCTTACCTCGTCCCGCAGGATGACAGCATAGAACATCCTTAACTGATTGGCACACAAGTATTAAAACCACCTTTTAAGAAAAACTCAAAAATTTGACTTGATCGGTTTTGGCGGACAGCCACAGGTACATACCAAATGAGATACCAACGAGATTTAAGTAGTAGTATCCCATATTGGTCAGACAGGTCTTCACTTATTTGCTTAAAAGCAGTGACACGGTAAAGTGATACTACTCAGTATCAGCTTAAATCTAAAGATATTAGTTGCCTTAAGCAAAAGTTCATAGTATAACACCTTAAGAAATAGATTTTGATTTTACAGATTGATCCAAACATTAAAACCATCTTTTCTGGAAAACTCAAAACTTGTCCTGTTTTAACACCCAGCCGCAGATATGTACTAAAAAAGGTACAATACTAATTTTAAGTAGTAGTATCAGATATTGGTCAGACATACCGAAATAAGAGTTTCTTAACTTGTTTGCATAACAGCAGTAATACAATAAGCCGATTCTATTTCGTATCATCATACATTTAATGTTGTTAGTGGTCTTAATCAGTCTTCACAATATGGAACCTATTTCTGGAACTTTTGGAACACTCAAAAATATAACTTGTCTGGTTTTGGTAAGCAACCACCGATATAAGTATACTGAGATACAATCGAATTTTCAGTAGTAGTATGAGAGTTCGGTCAGGCATATAGTAATCAGAGTTTCTTAACTTGTTTTTTGAAATAGTTTTTACTTAATCGTTACATAGTTTATATTAAAGTTTTTAAATACTACCGAGGTTGCGTTAAAATTTATAAACAAAATTTAAGTAGCATTAAAGCATTTTTGATAATTCATAAGCATCAGTTGTTATCTTATACATCTTATAAGCTAGATTAATTATTTTCTTTGTAAAAGTTTGATTTCTTCGAATGTATGATTTATTTAATGAGTTTTTATTAATAAACTTTACATAGATCTTCTCGTTCCTTAAGAGGATTAATAATTAATTTAAAAGCTTTTTTAATACATATAAAATAATATTCATGAAATTCTTTATAATATATAAGCAATGTTCGTTAATGGACTTTCTCTAAATATTCATTTTCACAATGGAAAAGATTATATTTAATTATTTACTTGGCGCGACGGTCTGCTTAATAATCCCATTCGACGCTGCATTATATTCCGTAAATTCAGAATAACAAGTAAATTGCATTATCCCGAACGAAATCGTAACGAAATTTGTTCTTGAAAAAATACGACCAATTACGGAGTTCCGACCTCGGCACGCAACAAAGAAGCCTCGCAGCGGCATTCGCAAATCTCCGAACATCTCAATTAAAAAGGATAATTGGGTTACGCGAGATGAAAAACTTTGCCGGGACGTAGTCACGCTCGCCGACGCTTTCGCGGACAAAAATAATGAGATACCTCGCGAGAGGCGGTACAACGAGAGTAATGAAAAAATGCAACGGTAGAAAAACGTAATTATTAAATTTTCAAAAATCGTTAAAATGGCCACCGAAATCTAAATACTGTGTAAAATTGATTGGGATACCAATAGTTTCGAAGTATAGTAATAATGTAAATTCAATGTTGGAAAAAAGTAATTTACAATCAGATGTATACCAGAGTCTTCGGATTAATAACTTACTAAAATATTCGTAAAAGATGTTTGCAACAAAAAACTTTATAAAACAAAAATTTTGTAGAAGAAACTCTTATTATGATCTGCCTGACCGATACCTGACACTACTACTGAAAACTCATTCCTTAGTATATTATTTCATGGATCTTCAAAAATTAAGAAAAAACAATAATAAAATGTAGTATGCTCTATAATACAATAAAATTGCGCTAATGAAAAAAAAATCAAATAAAAAATGATAATATTCATTAGCTAAGCCAGACAATTTAATGATTATGACATTTTGGTATAAAAGTTTGTTAAAAGAACCTTTTTGGCTTAAATATAAGCTTCTAAACATGAAAACCTAAAAAAATTGTTTAGCGATACAAAGCCTTCTCTGTAAGAAAGCAAAATAAAGAAAGAAAAGAAGGCAGCGGGAATTAACGCAGCTGTCTAATTCGTTCCGTAACGGCGAACGCTTATAGGCGCACGCGCGCGTGCTTGCGAAGAATACGCAAGTGTGCCCGACGAGAGTAGCCGGGAGGGAAGATCGGGCCGTCTTTAGGGTTTTTATGTTAATGAAAGCCCCCCGCCTTGCGGTGGACCTTTGTTGCGGGGCTGAATCGACGATGGGTGTCTCTTGAATGTACCCTCCGCCCGGCTTGTGGCTTTCCTACGGCTTTATTGTAGGGTCTTTATATGCCTGCGAGTGCGCAAAGCAGGGATTCACGTGTAACTATTTACCTTTTTCTTCTTTATTAAATTTTAACGAGCTGTTTAGCGATCGTTTCAACTTTTATATTTTTGCTTTAAATGTGGGGTCTTGTAATTTACAATGACAGTTATTGGGTGTTATTATGTTGAGATGTGAACGTGTAGTAATAAAAAGCTGATAAATATCCAAAAGTTATTATATTAATCATTTGCAAGGTAAAATTATGAAATCAATTTTTATAAAGTATAATGTTGCTAAATTCACCTTTAAACTACATAAAACCTGCGTTTTACTCTCTATAAAGTAGAAAATGGATATTTTACACTTTTCGTTGTCCAGATTTTACTCTTTAGAGTTTAAGAGTGATACTTCTTGATTATTTTGCAATTATTTTGTTTATACGTAATTTGAACAAGAAAATAATAGTTCTAGGACATTATGCATGCATAAAATAAAATCTTTATAGAAGCGTGTGATTTTATTTTTCTACTTTACACCGATACTTAAATCAAGAAAGTAGTAGTCGGATAGCACGTTCCAAAATGCTACAGATGCAATGAACCGCAAGTCAATCCACCACAGTTTCAACCTAGTTTGGTTTCATCAGCATGTAAGCACAAGTGTCATGGTGGTCACTAACACATAAATCATTCCGCATGTACTTTAGAAACATCGTAATCATTTCATCATAACTTTTCTTTCATCGGAACGAGTAAAGAAATTCCCTAGTAAAAAGTCGATGTTAAATTAACTGATTACCAAGGTTTATTTATAAAGCAATATATCAACATTTTTTTTTGATAAAAAATAAATATCCTTTGAAAAAAAGTCATTTTTCAAAATTTTTCGTGAAACAGTAACAATGCCAGTAGAGATATTTCTAATGCTTACGTGACTTGTAGGTATGTCGTATGAATACGCCCATAAAATATTTATACGGCAAGAAACACTCGAGATTCGTCTTAAAAATTACATAAAAAATTTTTAATTGCAAACCTCAACCAGTATTGCAACCGAGATGAAAATCTAAGACGCGAAAAATGCGCCTTAATTAAAAATGATTCTGCGGATTAAGTTTACGATGACTCTTCCGAAGTTTAGTACAAGGAACGTTAAAACGAGTTGCGCGCGTGGCGAATTTAAAAGTTGAAAAAATTCTTGTTAGGGAAGTGCACGGCCACCAATTAAACATTAATAGCTTACATAATAATGCGTCGCAACTTTTTAATTTTTTAATTAATCTACTTTCCGTAATTAGCGTCGTAATGTCCCGCGGAAAAAATAATAACGCGGTGAGTAGCCTCGTACAACTTTTTGCCCGGCACAGTTTCGCCGAGTGATAAAAAGAATGAATTTTTCTTTTCAAATATAACATTTTTTTTTTTTTTTTTTTTCATTTCTTTTATCGCGGGAAGAGGAGCCATAAAAGCGAATTCATCAAAAAGTTGATTGGCAAGAACGCGAATTTCCTAAACTGCCTGCCTGCGCGTCCCCCGCACGCAATAATTCCCTGGCAGCTTTCATTCGGATTTCATACCTCGTGCGGTGGAGTAATACCGGCCTGATAGCCGAGTCATCTGTAAAGCGATATTCGCGCTACAAAGGGCCGCGAACTTCCAACTACAGAAAATAAAAAAAAAGTTTGCTCTCGCCAACCAAAGTAAAAAAAATCGAAAGCAAGAAAAAGACAAATAGATATGTAAAGAGAGAAGGAGAGAGAGAGAGATGCAAAAGACAAACAGCGTCGGTCTCGGATATAAAGGCGGAAAAGTCACCGGGAGTATAAATATAAGCGACGGGGCGCGCGTATTGTACCCCGGGGATAATAAAGTAAGGCGGTATTTGCAATGCAAAGCATCGCGGCGCGGTGCCCGGGAACGGCTCCATAACTGACACACACTAAGGACGCGGGGCGCGCGCCTCGTTTCGCCCTTTAAACAACGAGAAACTTTTAGTCGGCCGCTTGCCGCCGAGCGATGATGCTCTTTTCAGTTTGCGATCGCTCTCCCGGCTCTTCGGCTTCGCTCGCGACGCTCCCCTTTTATTTTTACCCTTTTTATTAAGGATGAAGTGCCGAGTTATACGGGGAGAAATCGTATTTTTTATGGCACGGTATTTAATGCCGCGAGATCGCCACGGCCGCCTTTTACCGCCTCCGCGTGAGCGAACGTAAGGAAGCAATTTTTTTTTTCTCGGCGTGCAGTATTTTTTTCCATCGCGCCGCTGTTATCATCTCGGAGCGGTGTCGCTTTAACTTGCAGATGGAAGTTTGCTTTGAAAAATCCATTTAATCGCTGGAAAATATTATTCCACTTTTTGCCATTTTTGTTTAACATAAATTTTAGTGTAAAAGCTTTTTTGCGGTGGGATAATATTAATTTACGTAAATTTTAAGGGAACTAGGTCTTTCGTAAGAAATACACTGTTTCTTGTTGATAAATGAGCTAAGAAAAACGACTGTAGATGGTGAATAAAATTCAATAAAATGTCTTGCTCTTTCAAGTTAGTAATATTAGTTGCGGATGTAAAAAAATATATTAAAAAGTATATTACTAAAAAAAAACCGCTGCCAATAGATTGGCACGTAGCTTCCTCCAACTTAATTTTAGATTTCATTTTTTTAATTTAAT